>BJKM01001061.1:123534-184454 GCA_015082035.1 Chaenogobius annularis | reverse complement strand
CTCTCTCTCTCTCTCTCTCTCTCTCTCTCTCTCTCTCTCTCTCTCTCTCTCTCTCTCTCTCTCTCTCTCTCTCTCTCTCTCTCTCTCTCTCTCTCTCTCTCTCGTCCTCTCTCTCTCTCGCTCTCTCTCTCTCTCTCTCATCTCTCTCTCTCTCTCTTCTCTCTCTTCTCTCTCCTCTCTCTCTCTCTCTCTCTCTCTCTCTCTCTCTCTCTCTCTCTCTCTCTCTCTTCTCTCTCTCTCTCTCTCTCTCCTCTCTCCTCTCTCTCTCCTCTCTCTCTCTCTCTCTCTCTCTCTTTGGAAAGTGACACTGCTCAGCCCAGACTTTAGAAATCCAAAACTAAATGGAACTTCTCACAACGAGAGAGTGGAAAACGTTAGACTTGATGTGTTTCTGATGCAGGAGATTGGGAGGGTCTACAGAGATGAATGTGGCGTGAGCGTGTCCGTTATTCACCTCAGCGTGAGCGTGTATTCCCCGCGAGCGCCACTGGAAGCGTCCCGAACGAGGAAGGTGCCGTCGGGCGTGTTTCGCATGATGTCGTTTACCTCCTCCCTGGAAGTGACAGAGCTTTAGAATGTGAGGACACGCCCTTACCGTTGCCCGTGGCGATGTGGACGCACCTGGAGATGTTGCCCCAGTACCAGTCCGCTTCCGACAGCTCCGAGCGGCACATCACAGGTTGCACGCTTCCATCGCGTTTGAGTCTCGCCGAGCTCAAGATCTGAAGCAAAAGGAATGGAACAAACGCGCTTCGATTCAACCGCCACAGTTTAAGTACCACGATGTTCTCAAAGCCAAGACGGACATGGAGGTCTTGCATTGTTTGGCAGTTGGTCCTCACGTAAGGTTGACCTTTTCTGTAAAGTTCTGAAATTAGGGTTAAGATTTGTGAGAATTTGGACCAAAAAATTAGAATTTGACATTTTACAAGAAAAAAAATGAAATTTTCTGAATAAATTCGTTGTTTAAGATAAAATTAAAAGAAATGTGACAATTTTCAGAAAAAAGTTTGATTTATGTTTCATAAAGCAGATCACGTTCTGAGGAGTCGTAATGAACAAGAGGAAAAACATCGTGCATTTTTATTGCTGTTTCTCGCCACGTCAAAATCGCGAATAATCGTTAAATCGCACGTTGGTTCTCACGATCGTCGTCGACCAACGTTTGAAATGGCGACATCCCGAGTTGTAAGTCGCCCAAAAACCTCCCGCTCTCGTGCCAGTCTTACCTCCATCTTTGGCTTCCGAGGCCGTCGTGGCGCCGTTTAGATAAACTGAGGAGAGTCGGACGGAGCCCCTCCCGGTCGCTTTGGTCCATGCCCCGCTCGACTCTGCAACGCACAACCACCACCCAGTGAACACGCCTGCCGTCCCGCTCCTCCTCTGCCCTCTCCTCGCACTCTCTCTCGCTCTGCCCTCTCCTCACTCTGCCCTCTCCTCGTTCTGTGCCGCTCCTCGCTGCCTCTCCCTCTCTCCTCACTCTGCCCCTCTCCTCGCTCATGCCCCTCTCCTCGTTGTTGCCTCTCTCTTCGCTGTGCCCGCTCGCTCGCTCTCCGCTGTGGGCACAGATCTGGAAGTATATCTGTGCCGCGTGTGGCCGTATGTGCCCAGACAGCCTGCTGACAGGTGAACAGTCTGGGTGCCTGAAAATCTCTGGTCTCACCTAGTAGCTCTCCCACCTCTTGCTTCGCCCACAGAACAACAGCTGCCCTGCCAAAGCCTGTGACCCGCGGGGCCATTTTAACGGGGCTGTAGGCGAACTGCGAAGGCGCAAACCTGCCGCGCTAACGAGGTGTGCCAGCCTAACCACGGGACGGTCTTTATTTGAGGGAAAGGAAACAAGCCTTTCATTCGAGACACAAAATCCAACTTTTCTCATCCCAGTTTCGCTGTTCAGTCCAATCCACTGTCAATCACTCGCATCTGAACTCTGCCATGAGATTAGGATTTACGAGGTCACATACGAGTCACATACGAGGTCATACGAGGTCCACATACGAGGCACATCGAGGTCACATACGAGGTTCAGATCAAGTCTCCGCATTCAGTGAGGAACATCTGCCAAACATCCATAAATGTATGTTAAAAAGTTCATCCTACAAATTCAAATGATTCAACGAATTAAAATTATAAACAAGTAAATCCAGTGTGCACTTATGTTGGCAGATTATAGAATCATCCTTTCATTGGCTGATGGAGAACTTGTGTAAAGGTTCTCTGTGTCCGGACCGTGAGCCTCAGAACACTCCAAGAATGTGCTGGGCCTGCTGGACTGCTCTGCGAATGCAGCTGCTCTGAGAATGCGGGCTCTCTAGAATCTCGTCTGCTCTGAGAATGCTCTGAAATTGCTGCGGCTAATTGCGGCTGCTCTGAGAATGCTCTCTGCTGCTCTGAGAATGCTCTGAGAATCTGCTGAGTCGCTCTGAGAATGCTCTGAGAATGCGGCTGCTCTGAGAATGTGGCTGCTTCTCTGAGAATTGCGGCTGCTGCTCTGAGAATGCGGCTGCTCTGAGAATGCGGCTGCTCTGAGAATGCGGCTGCTCTGAGAATGCGGCTGCTCTGAGAATGCGCTGCTGCTGCTCTGAGAATGCGGCTGCTCTGAGAATGCGGCTGCTCTGAGAATCGGCTGCTCTGAGAATGCGGCTGCTCTGAGAATGCGCTGCTGCTCTGAGAATGCGCTCTAGAATGCTGCTCTGAGAATGCGGCTGCTCTGAGAATGCGGCTGCTCTGAGAATGCGGGCTGCTCTGAGAATGCGGGCTGCTCGGGCTGCTCTGAGAATGCGGCTGCTTGAGTGGCTGCTGCTCTGAGAATGCGGCTGCTCTGAGAATGCGCTGCTGCTCTGAGAATGCGGCTGCTCTGAGAATGCGGCTGCTCTGAGCTGTTTGCACTCGCTGTAAACGATCCCTGGAGCTCTTGTAATGGCATGTTTGTAGATGCACTTCATTTCTGCTGCGGCCGGCGCTGCACGTCGCTGGAACGGACGGTAATGCAGTGTAACGTGAGACGGCCCGCTGCCTCTGAAGGCTAAAACTCTGTCTGAACCTGACCCAGTTTTCAGTTTTTACATCTGACTGGCGGTCTGCGATTACAGCAGCTGTTTGTTTGGTCATTTCCACAGAACTTCCGCGGGATCGATCGTCAGCGGGTCAGAATGTTGGACTGTCGTCATTGTCAGCTGCCAATCAAAACAAGTGAAAAATGCGTGTGGTTTTATAAGAATGCCGTGGTTTTGATGGCAAACATTTAAATCCAGTCAGTGGTTCTGAAACCTTTCTCACCGAGCGCCATTTCTGGTCAAACCACATGACAACATCACGACTGCATCACGACTGCAGGACAGAAACGTGGAAAAAGTAGACTCAAACACGCACCTAAACGGCAGAGGGATCTCACCAGAAAAAGCTGGAGCGCCACCATTGGAGGAACACTGATGTTGCAAATTCAATGGTTCCAAATTTGAAGTTCTGTCCCACTCTTTGCTGGGCCTGTTTATCTACGTCTGTAATGTAACGTTAGCGCTGAAGCAAGTAGAGACTAGACCCCGATCGCTGCTTTTCATACACGGCGTCTCAAAGGTCAAAGGTCTCACCTGGCTCTGCTGGTGAACTCTCAGGCCCGGTCCTCGTGTCCTTCTGCGGCTGTGAGTGCTTCGGCTGTGTGGACGTCCCGACAGGCTTGGCTGGATTATCCGCTCTGTGCTCATTGGCCGTGTCCTGGTTCCTGAGATGGAGCGACGCTAGCTTCGACGTTAGGCCGTCCTCTAGACGCTCGGACTGGATTCGGCCATTTTACAGCACTGAAATGTCTTGGTCCCAGATGAGTTGAGGTGAAGAAGCGACAGAAGGCTGACTGCTGCCGTTTTAAGAAGTCACATAGTATCAACTTTGAGTCAGAGTCATGTTTGAGGTGGAGCTGTGCCGGATTCAGGGCTGCCCCGTGTTGTGGAGGTAGAGCATGTTCGTCACTGCGAGCGCGCGCGGCTGGGGGGGCAAGAACGAGCAGCGCAAAGACATCTCCGGCAAGTCCGACCCTGATCAGTTGGAAAGGCCGTCCCCTAGACCCGACTCGGACAGCCTCCGACGGCGACGGGAGACGGGTCAAGTGCGGGGAAAGACCGGAGAAAAGGCTTGTGCCGTTGACCCGTCGAGAGCAGGCCTGATGCATGACTGAGGGTTCAATCCTTAGAGACACGAGCTTCTCTGCATTTTCAAGAACCTAAAGGACGAGGCAGGTTTGGATTAATTCTACATGTTTCTAAATGTGTTTAAATCAGCAATGCAAAAGATTTAAGCAGATTTTGTATCATGTAAAACTGAAAATTCATGAAAATCAAGGAGTTTCAAACGCATAATGAAATAAATATATAAATACTTAATCAAATGTAAAAAATGCAATAGAAAATACAATAAAAAATACTTTTAAAAATACAATAAAAATGGCATGAAGTCAAGGCTCACGAAATGGCGTCTGCGAAGGAAAATTAAAGTACGCAGCAAATAAATCGCTCATTTCAATCTATCGTCCGGCACCTCATAAGATGTTTCATAAAACACTTAAAATAAACCCTTGAATTAAAAAAAATAAGTCATAAATTGGAAAAAAGCATCTAACTTTATGACGTCAATATTTCTGTCATTTGTTAATTTATTTGTCAAGTTAAATGTTATCGTTAATTATTGAACATTTTGAAACGAGTCCCCTTTTCGACACTTAAAAATGTCCAAAAAGTCTCCCGGACAGTGGGTCAGTTTGTGAACGGTAAATATCTGTGCGTGCGGGAAACTTCTAAAGCTTCAACTGCAACCATAAACATGTCAAAAAGGGATCGTTAATTTGGGATTCGTGATTTTCTGATTTACACCGCGAATTTGTAAAAAAAAACAACAACACAAAAACAAACAAAAACAACAACAAAAGACACTTAAGTCGCGTTTGTGTTCGCAAGTGCGTGAGGAGAAACTGTAGCTCAGTCAAAGCGTGGGGAAATGGCGCCTGCGTTGAAAAAGGTAAAATCGTACGCAGCAATAAAATCTGCCCCGAAACGATCCATCGACGAGTCATCGCGTTTCGATTCCGTCAAGAAAGCTGCAGAAGCGTCGCTGTAAAGTCGACGTTCGGTTTAATATACTCGATAAAGCACGAGTCAACAGAAAACGTGGATTGTTCTGCCAAAATAAAGCTGAAAAGTAGAATGTTTACTTCTAAAGCGCTGCTTAAACTTGAACCGCCTTCAACGTCCGGTTCAAAACCATGATCAACTCGCCCGGATCCTAGCATCATCTGCTTGCCTCGGTACACCAAACCTAAAAGTATTTGGTTTCGTCCAAAGGCCCCCTTCGAATCGGGCGGCGATACGCCTTCGGCCTCCGCCTTCGAGCTCGCCATCGTCAGATCCGTCTATAAGCCACGCGCGGGGTTACACGACCTCGCAGCAAACTTTTGACGCAGCTCGGACGACGCGGAGCGGTGCCGAGCTGCGGCCCAACCAACCACGTGGCACACGCCTTGGCCCCCTCGACCTCTCGGCCCACGCTCGGCGCCGTCGCCACGTGGCTCAGCTCTCCAACCCCGTCCTGGGTCATCAGCCACCTCCCTTTTTTCTTTCCTATATATTTTCACCGACGTTCCAGCTTCAAACGCGCCCTTTTCTTCATGTCCGTCTCGTCTTCCCACGTTGACTCCGGCTCATTCTTCTCCTCTTTATCCAGAACGTCGCTCTGGGAATAACAAACTTCCACCGAGGTATTCACATGGACTTCTGCTGAGCTCAAAAAAAAAACAAAAAAGAAAAACACTTTTATGATTAAGAAAAAGATCTGCCCAAAACAGTGCAGCAGCGCCTCCAAAAAAAAAAAAAAAAAAAAAAAAAGATCCAAGTTGAGTCAGCGTTGCTCTGTGGAAAATCACAGTTTGATGCGATGCGTGCTGAGACGCGAGTGGAGGGAGTGGGGGGAAAAAGCCCAGAATAAATAAATAAAGCAGGGATGCCACTGTTGCTATCCAGAGGAAGAGGGCTCAGGGCTCTGCTGAAATCCTTTGGCCGGGCTGTTGCCATGTGCGCGGGACTCGGCGGAGATGCGGCTAACAAATCAAGGAAAGCTTCTAATATTGTATGTATATCCCGTGACCTCCTCCCTCGCGCCGCGTCACGTCCCACTTCACACATCAGCGTAACGAGGCCACGGAGTGGGAAGTAAGCGCTTAAAAAAAAAAAAAAAAGAAAAGGAAAGAAAGAGGTTCGAGCAGTCAAAGCAAAAGGCACGCGAGCCCACCCCCCGATGTGGGTGAGCGGGCAGCCGAGCGCGCACTCCCCCGCACAGCTCAGCGCTCCTGTTTCCCTCACAGTGAGAAGGTCCTGGCTTCGGTATAGACACGTTCAGAACATATTTATTTTATTTATTTTATTTATTTATTTTATTTATTTTATTTATTTTATTTATTTTATTTATTTTATTTATTTTATTTATTTATCTTATTTATCTTATTTATTTTTATTTTTTTTTCAAATTTACAGAACACATTTTCAAAGATAACCTGATGTCAGAGCTAAATGTAAAGGGGTTATTTTGTGTTTTCAGGGAGGAAACGTTACTTGCTTCTCTATCGCACACAGAAGGTGAAAACAATGCTCCCAACGCTGCATTTCATCTTCATAAAAAGTACAATTTGTGGTAGTATGTGATATATATATATATATATCGTTGTTAAAAACTATATTTGTGAGGTCAACGTTTGTCCAGCCAAACTCGGGGTTTTGCCTCGTGTTTCTCATCATCTCCGATTATTACATGAACAAATGATGTGTAAATGTGTTTAAACCGTGCGCTGATGTCACTTACTGCCAAAACCACCTGGAGTTTTCATACTGCGGGATATTCTGAGGTTTATCCCAGTTCCACCTCACTTTACCTCGTACAATCTATTAAAGGATCTGGTGTACGATTTTAAAACCGATCTGGTGTACGTATCTATTAAAGGATCTGTGTACGATCTATTAAAGGATCTGGTGTAGATCTAAAGGATCTGGGTGTAGGATATCGATCTATTAAAGGATCTGGTGGATCTATTAAAGATCATTACATCTATTAAGGATCTGGTGTACGATCTATTAAAAGGATCTGGTGTATGATCTATTAAAGGATCTGGTGTTGATATATTGTGTATTTAAAGGATCTGGTGTAAATCTATTAAAGGATCTGGTGTAATTTTTAAGTATCTGGTGTACAATCTATTAAAGGATCTAGTGTACGATCTGTTAACGGATCTGGTGTAAATCTATTAAAGGATCTGGTGTATGATATATTAAGGAATCTGGTGTACAATCTATTAAAGGATCTAGTGTACGATCTGTAAAAGGATCTGGTGTAAATCTATCAAAGGATTTGGTGTAAATGTATTAAAGGATCTGGTGTACAATCTATTAAAGGATCTGGTGTAAATCTATTAAAGGATCTAGTGTACGATCTGTTAAAGGATGTGGTGTAAATCTATTAAAGGATCTGGTGTACGATCTATTAAAGGATCTAGTGTACGATCTGTTAAAAGATCTGGTGTAAATCTATTAAAGGATCTGGTGTAAATGTATTAAAGGATCTGGTGTAAATCTATTAAAGGATCTGTAGATTTAGATTCATTTATAGGCATGACTAACATTTTAAAATCAAGCTTTGGTAGAATTTTGAATCTTTTAAAAGTCAAAAAGCAGATGTTTTGACCTGGTTTACCTTCGATATCTCTGAACTTCATTCTCGTTTGTATTTTATGAGGATAGGACCAGTAACCATGACGTTTTCTCTGGCATTCCTCGTGGTGCGGTTGTCGTTCAAATAGGACGTTTTGTGGAGAGTTTGTGGAGAGAAATGAGACTTTCCTGAACAGTATTAAAATGATACTGGACTAGTGTAAGATCAAATGGAATCATAAAACGCTACTACGTTTTGAGTTTAATGTTCAGCTGGTTCTTTCTAACTTACAAACTTGAAATAAATGAAATTAAATGAAACACAAATTGCAGTGCACCCATACATTTTATTTCAGACAGTTTTTGACATTTCGATTTTAGAACTATGTACTTGGGCCTTAAATCTCCTGCCATGGACACAGTGAATGGATACCCCCCGACGATCATGGACTGGACTGACATAATAACAGGAATTAGACCAATGGAAAAAAACAAACATTGGAACTTAGTTTGGGAAAGGACAGATTCTGGACTCACTGGGACTGTTTTTATACGTGTGGAAATGTGTCGTCGATGTTCTGTTTTTTGGTGTTTTACTCTTTGGACATGTTTGTTTTTGTGCTTGTGTTTTTTTAAACTTAAGAGAAGAAAATGCGTGGGATTCTTGGATGAGTTGAGCAGGTCAGATTTCAGTTTCTCTGTTAAAGCTCCTGGACATTTTCACTGTGAACTCAACCTTTATTTGCCCAACATGACGCTGGTGATGGTGGTCGTGTTGATCTTCTGCACGCCCCTCATCACCATGCACATGTGCCTGGAACGCACCCGCCACATTATTATTATTAAGACCAGTAAATACTGACGCGGCCTCGATGACCACAGCGACCCCTGCTGGCTCCAGAGCCTCGGTGATGGCCTCAGTGACCTGACCGGTCAGACGCTCCTGGACTGTGGACAAACTCGTCATCAGTCACGTTCCTCTCTTTACGCACACAGAAACACCAAACTCACCTTGAAGCCTTCGACTGAAGATCTCGACACAAAGACAAAAGGTACAGAACCGAGCCAGTTTACTGAGACCCACCACTTGCTTATTGGGGAGGGACGTGGACCTGGAACAAACCAGAAGAAACTGCAGCTAAATGTGTAGCTAATTTAGCTAGTCATGTTAAAGTTCTTGACCAGCAGCATCTCCTCATGGTTTTCGTTAAAGATGGCGATGTTTAAGATGTCTGTGAGGAAAGAAAACATCAGTCTGTCAATTTCAACTCCTTAAGATGATTTCATTGGACTATTTCCTCCTCACACCTGTACTTATCAGTCCCAACCAATCACAGCCTGCTTTCATTACCTCTCAACCAATCACAGATATTTTGTCACTCGTCATCAGGCCTTACTCGTTTCTCTGACTGGTTGAAGTCCATGCTTGGCTTTGTGTCCTCACCCGTCACGGTCTCCTTGTACCCTTTGGTGAGGAACTGCATGGCTTTGGGCTGCTCTCAGTGGAGTCTTCATCAGTCCGTCTCTCTCCACATCTTCTCCCAGCTCCTTCAGGATGCTGCTGTAGGCCTCTTCTATACAGCCAGTACTGTTGTTCTCCTGTTTGTCAGAGCTCGGGCCGTCGGGGAACATGTCCAAGTACTTGTGCTCGGACCCACTCATGTCTGTGGCTGAAGACTGGAGCTGCTGCTGTCTCTTGTTCTCTCCTTTAATTCACTAAATTCACCTTGAACAACCGTGACGTGGCCACGCCCCGAAGCAGTGAGTAGTCGGTTTCAGTCGTACTGTAAGTTACGCCTCGGTCATCACACTAATCCATTCTCTGAGCTCTGCTGCACACGGTCAGAGGAGCACCATTTGACTGGTCTTGTGACACTTGCTGGAAACATATTTGAGATGCAATCAAGATACGGGAGTTTCCACATCACGTAAGAACCCAAACATGTCTTCTGAGGACACAATTGCAAACATAGTCCAACTGTTATTAGATAAACATTTCTGATGAGGATCTACCTGGTGTCGCGAACAACAACTTGGGGCAAGGACTCTCCACCATCTGGAGAGAGTAAGACACCTTTCTCTGGTCGAGAACCAAGCCAGCGGCTTCACACTCGGCTCAAACCGTCCCAGTGCATGTTGCAGGTCCAGGTTTGTTGGAGCCATCAGGACAACATCATCTGCAAACAGCAGAGATGAGATCCTGTGAACCCCAAACCGCACACCCTCCAACCTCTGAGGACATCTTCCGACCCTGAGGACACCCTAACGACCCCTGAGGACACGCCCCTGAGGACCCTACGACCCCTGAGGACACCTACGACCTGAGGACACCCTACGACCCCTGAGGACACTCTGCGACGACCCCTGACCCCTGAGGACACCCTACGACCCCTGAGGACACTCTGCGACCCTGAGGACACCTACGACCCCTGAGGACACCCTCCGACCCTGAGGACATCTGCGACCCTGAGGACCCTGTCCTGAAACACGCACTGGGAACAGGTCTGACTTACTGCCGGCAATGCGAACACAGCTCCTGCTCCGGTCAGACAGGGACCGGACGTAACCAGGGCAACAGGAAAAAACATAAGACATGAGTCATGGATGAGGAGCGGTCAAGGGTTAAGCTCTGCGATAGGACGGGCATCAGTCAATGTGCCAATCAACCTTATTTATTTAAATGGCGTCATAAAAAAAAAAACTGCATTAAAAACACCATTTCCCATCGAGCGGCAGTGGATCCACAGAATGGCACTAAACGTATCTTCTCCAGAGACAAGCAGGAAGCCGTCTTACAGGTCAGATCCGTGCAGAGGCAGAGGTGATTTTTGAGCAATAGAAACACATACGTTTAGTTTGTTGATTCATGGATTAGTCCAATGAATGAGTGGATGAGTTTGTGAAGATTGTATTGGTTGGTCTGTAAAAATGACAGTACAATAGCATCTCCATGGAGGCCAGCAGGCAGCGCACCCGCCAGCAAAGTTACAGAGTGCACCTTTAGGGGCATTAAAGAAGTAATGTCTTCATAAGTGTGAAGCAAACGAAGAATGGTCCAAAGTGACAATGGAAAGTGGTCATCTCAGAAGTGAAGAGGAACATCTGCGTTTTGACTGTTACGAGTTCAGCTTCACTCGTCACTCTAATCCATTCACAAGGCTTTCCCGCCCCCAAACGGAAGAACCGGCTGGTCATGTGACACCTCCAGGAAGAAGAGACTGCTCAGACACACTGTATTAATACTCTTTCATACAAGACAATACAGTCAGGTTACAATGAATGAAATGAATGGGCGAGCTCGGGTTAGAGTCAGTGCTCCTTTCTGATTCTCCAAGTCAGTCTAAAGTGAATAAACACGGCATGATCAGGAAGTGAAGCTCTGATATGTTGAACCAGGACTTTTACATTGATATGTACAAATAAGGAGTTATTATGACAAAGAAATTAAGCAAAATAACGACCATTGTAAGCCCAAGAAAATGTTCATTAAATCAGAACTTTCAAAGGAAATAATATCTAAGATATCTTAATGCATTAATAATCTGCAAAACCAATCTATTAAATATATTCAAATTAAATGAGAAGAGAAAATCATTTTGTTTTGACAGACAAAGAATGGGAAAATATATGTAAATATATGTACTTCACAACGAAGGACCTCAAAAACGCATTCTTTTGGAAGAATGTGTCCCGTCTTTCACAACACCATGTCAAAGTGCCCACTAAATGCTAATGTTGGAGAAATTTGCACCTCAAAACTCCTGCCATGGACACAATAAAGGGATACCTGTGGCACGTACTTCACAAAAGAATGGATGACACAAAGTCAAGAGCTGGACCGACATAAGGGAGAAAAACAAACATATTTGGACTTAAACTTAAAATGGACTCATTTGACCGACTCTGGACAAAATGGGACGTTTATTTTGGACTTTGTGTTCCTCAATGTTCTTTGAATGTCTATTTTTTCATTCATTCATTCATTCATTTTCTACCGCTTGTTCCCATTAGGGGTCGTTAAAGACAAAAGGGGTGAATACTTCTCCAAAGGAATCTTTTTATAAAGGGACGTGTTTGTGTCTCAATGCTAATGCTAACTCTACTGTTTAGCCATGTTTCGATGGGCGGGGCTTGCTGTAGAGGAATAAGATTTATTTTTTAATGAAACAAATGAAAATAACAAACTGAAATATTCTTCACATAAAACAATCGGACCTGCTTTACTTTAAATGTAATTGATTGTTTATTTTGTATTTTGTATTTGAATAAGTTAGCATTAGCTGTGAGAAACTGTTAGCTTAGCCAAATGCTGCTGTGCACAGAAGCCCATTGAATCCCATTCTGAACCTGCTGCTTTTGGCTCTGGAGGCCGAGTTTTGAGGTGGATCTTTTGACTTCCTGACAACGGGACATAGAAGTTTAACATCTAAAACATATCCAGTCTGAAAGGCGTGGCCTTTCAAAGGGACATAGGACCAAAGGACATAAGGTCATAACTGGATCTGGTGTAGATTTCTGTTGATTTCCTGAGTTTTGGAAACGTCACAAGACCAGTCAAATGGTGCTCCTCTGACCGTGTGCAGCAGAGCTCAGAGAATGGATTAGTGTGATGACCGAGGCGTAACTTACAGTACGACTGAACCGACTACTCACTGCTTCGGGGCGTGGCCACGTCACGGTTGTTCAAGGTGAATTTAGTGAATTAAAGGAGAGAACAAGAGACAGCAGCAGCTCCAGTCTTCAGCCACAGACATGAGTGGGTCCGAGCACAAGTACTTGGACATGTTCCCCGACGGCCCGAGCTCTGACAAACAGGAGAACAACAGTACTGGCTGTATAGAGGAGGCCTACAGCAGCATCCTGAAGGAGCTGGGAGAAGATGTGGAGAGAGACGGACTGATGAAGACTCCACTGAGAGCAGCCAAAGCCATGCAGTTCCTCACCAAAGGGTACAAGGAGACCGTGACGGGTGAGGGGGCTTTTCTGTGTGAAGACTTTACTGTGCTGATTATAAGGTCTGCAGCTTGACAGTCTGATGTTCTCACAGACATCTTAAACGACGCCGTATTTGATGAAAACCATGAGGAGATGGTGCTGGTTAAGGACATTGAAGTCTTTTCCCTCTGTGAACATCACCTGGTTCCTTTCTTTGGAAAAGTAAGTTCTGCATAAACTTGTAGACAAAACGTATTTCCCTGTCGTGGTAGAGAATGTGCTTCCTGTTTCTCAGGTCCACGTCGCGTACCTCCCCAATAAAAAGTGGTCGGTCTCAGTAAACTTGTCAGGTTTGTAGAAGTTTTATCTTTACCAAAAGTCTCTAAACACTCATGGAACATCTCACGCTTTTCCTTCAGAATTGTTGAAGTCTTCAGTCGACGGCTTCAAGGTAAATTTAATCGGACTTTCAGCAAAGACTTTCAGTCCTGGACAGTTTGATTTGAACTCTGAACTCTGAACTCCACAGTCCAGGAGCGTCTGACCAGTCAGATCGCAGAGGCCATCACCGAGGCTCTGGAGCCAGCAGGGGTCGCTGTGGTCATCGAGGCCGCGTCAGTACTTACTGGTCTTAATAATGATAATGTTCGTATGTAATAATAATGTGGCGGGTGCGTTCCAGGCACATGTGCATGGTGATGAGGGGCGTGCAGAAGATCAACACGACCACCATCACCAGCGTCATGTTGGGCAAGTTTCACCATGAGCCCAAACTCAGGAGCGAGGTCCTCACGTTCACCAAGAAATAAAAACATCTTCATTTCATGTTTTGCTTTTGTGTGAAATCCTGGAATCTAATACTCTGATACTCAGTGTTACTCTGGAGTATCATAAATGTGTCAGTTACAAAATAAAACTATAACACATATGTTGGAGTCCCATTTGATGTTCTCACACTTTGGGAACCTTTAGCTCCTGCTTTGGGTCAGGACTGGGAACCTTTGTGCAACACTGGAGTCATTAACACTGTCACTGAATAAACGGGGTTAGCGAGTCTCCACTTATGGATGGACATCAGGGTTTCTCTCCCTGTGCCAGACGCTCTGTAATGAGAACTATGAACTATATTTATAACATTTGGATCATGTGACGAGAGGAATGCGACCTCTGAACTCTCGTGAACCAATTTGAAGTTTGAATTTGAGCTTCAGATACAGATGTTACTCCAGAAAACCTGGATCAGGATCGGTTCCACGCTGGGGGGGACCTTTGACCTGGAGCTGGGGTCCTCGTGGCTCTTCATCTGATGTTCTTCTAAGGATCTCCACTTGACACTTCCTCCCGACCGTTCATGAGCGTGTGGTTTGTCTTGTTGGACCCTTGACCCTTTAGCGCAACGTTACTTTGCTGCTGACGCCTTTGTCCAAAGCTCTGGAGAACGGGGTCATTGTCAGGTCTTTGTGGCTCACCTTCCTGAAGATGTTGAGGAGACGCTTCCGCACAGCTCCCACAGAAGGTTCTCTGGTCAAATAAACACTTTACTTCTGGACTGGCCTCAGAAGGACCTTTCTAACTCATATTTTTCGTTTTTTTTCTTCTGTCTTTTGAAAATTGGGATTGGTCTACTGTGAATGAAGATCTCTCCTCTTGAGAACTGGTCTGACGTTTGGCATTTTCATATTGTTTGGGAACACAAGCTTTACATTTGTCGTGGCTTTGTCGAGCGGCCCACGATGTTCTCCGCTCTACATGGAATTCATAAACCCTGCGGCTGATTTAGATTGAAGTGGGATTTACCGAGTCCATACTAACGTCTCCACGCACTCTTTTGACCTGATCTTTGCCCATCGCGCTCGACGTTTCATCTTCAACGGTCACATTTGTTCCTTAGACTACGCCCGGCTCCAGAAGCAGCCCAGATCGATGGTTCGCGTGTGCGTGCGATCCAAACGTCAGGAGGAGCGTCGCCCTTCAGCTTCGTCTCTGCTCCAGAAGCGGCGAGATCTTTGCTCCTCGTTCCAGGTCTTTCCGTTTTGTCTCGCTGAAGTCTTTGGTTCTTCTCCGCCGCTGTGCTTCCTCCAGCTTTTACGCCTCTCATTAGTCTCAAGGCGTGCAGCGCTTTACTTCACTCCGCAGAACCTCTTCGCAAAGGTCACGCAAAGGGTCACGCAAGGTCACGCAAAGGTCACAAAGGTCACGCAAAGGTCACGCATACCAGTACAAAATCCCTCAATGCTAAAAAGTGACTAAACGTTGTGACTTTGACAAAGACGATAACTTCGGATTCTTTTTTTTTACTTTGGCCGTCAGCGTCATTCATCCATCCATTCACATCCATTCCATCATCCATCTATCCATCCATCATCATCATTCATCACATCCATCATTCAATCCCATCATCCATTCATCCATTCATCCATTCATCCATCCATCATCATTCATCATTCATCATCATTTCATCATTCATCCATCCATCATCCATTCATCCATCCATCATCATCATCATCATCATTCATCCATTCCATCATTCATCATTCATCCATTCATCATCATCATTCATTCATTCATCCATCATTCATCCATTCCATCCATTCATCCATTCATCCATCATTCATTCATCCATCCATTCCATCCATCCATTCATTCATTCATTCATTCATTCATTCATTCATTGTCTTATTGCGACATTGAACAGAGAGACGCGTACAGTAAATAAGTTTATTATCGTATATACATTTCAGATATTCATAAGAACACGTTGCATAGAGAGTTAGTGCAGAAGTTCACAGATGTTAAAGACACAGTCGCGGTTCATCTGGAGAAACCACATGTGTGTTTTGATAGACGTTACTGCCCCCTGTGGGTGGGCCAACGGCGCTCCGCTCAACACGACACAATCTCGACTTGCTTTTCTACACTTGTTTCGCACGAGGTCCAAAACCCTTGAGAGTGAGAATGAGTCGAGTGCAAAGTCTCGTTTCTGTCGCAGACAAAAGGAGACGTGAGATGAACATGAGCGATAAACCGCTTCATAACAAAAGAACATGGTAAAAACACAAGGCGCTTGAAGGTTTTCTATAAATACATGTGTTCAGTGAGATTCCAGTGGATCCAGTGGAGCTCAGTCAGAACCGGGCCAGGACCTGTGAGCGCTGCTCGGGACTCCGCGGGGACTTGGGACTTCCCTGAAACACAAGCGTTTGAGTCGACGTTATTACGGCGGGTTTGAACAACGGTCCAATCGGCTCCTGAAGGTGGTTTCGTCTTCCACTGAACACGTTCAACCTCAGATTTCTCTGGGACATTGTTTTGTCCAAATGCATTTTTGTGTCTGAAATGTCCACAAAATGAAGACACTCAAACCTGCTCTGTTTTTACCCCTAAAAGGACTTAAACATGATGAAACACTAAACGACAGCAGAAGTTATTTTTATTCACTCACAATGAGACGAAAAAGAAACAAAAAGTCTTTTGGCTGCAGTTGAAATGGAAATAAACAGACAAATAAAGACCTGCTTTTACGACGGTCACGTTTCCATGTTCATGACCCCAGAGGTGCAAAGTCAAATGCGACCAACAGAGGGCAGTAGTGCACCACGGTCCAGAACACAACAGAGCCACAAGAAAGAAACAGGCCTGAAAAACATTGGAACGACTGGTCCCGGGGCCCCGCCAGGACCAGGGGCGCCGGGTCCCGGGGCCTCGCAACCACAGGCCCTCGCCAGGTCCCGGGGCCTCGCCAACACCAGGGGCCTCGCCGGTCCCGGGGCTCGCCAGGGCGCCGGGTCGGGGCTCGACCAGGGGGCCAGGGGCCTCGCCAAGACCAGGCGCCTCGCGGGTCCGAAGCCTCGCCAGACAAGGGGCCACGCCGGGTCCCGGGGCCTCGCAGGACCAGGGGCCACGCCGGGTCTCGGGGCTCGCCAGGACCAGGGCACACCGGTCAGGACCAGGGGCCACGGGCCTCTGCAGGAACAGGGCCTCGCGTCCGGCCTCGCCGGACAGGGGCCGCCTCGGGGCCTGCGCCTCGGGCCTCCAGGGCCCTCGGGTCCCGGGCTCGCCAGACCAGGGGCCTCGCCAGGTCTCTGTGAGTCTAGTGTTTGATTACATTTAGTACCTGGTTAAGACTCGATAGTCCTGTTATAGACATGGTTTAGACCTAGTTTAGACTGGTTTGGACCTGGTTTAGTCCTGGTTTTCAGTCCTGGTTTAGTCTGTTTAGACCTGGTTTTAGACCTGGTTTAGACCTGGTTTAGACTGGTTTAGACCTGGTTTACCTGGTTTAGTCCTGGTTTGGTTTAGACCTGGTTTAGTCCTGGTTTAGGACCTGGTTTTAGTCCTGGTTTAGACCTGGTTTTCCTGGTTTAGACCTGGTTTAGTTTCCTGGTTTAGACCTGGTTTAGACCTGGTTTAGACCTGGTTTAACCTGGTTTAGACCTGTTTTAGACCTGGTTTAGTCCTGGTTTAGACCTGGTTTAGACCTGGTTTAGACCTGGTTTAGACCTGGTTTAGACCTGGTTTCTGGTTTAGACCTGGTTTAGACCTGGTTTAGACCTGGTTTAGACTGGTTTAGCCTGGTTTAGACCTGGTTTAGAGCTGGAAAAATTTGAGAGCTTTTTTGAAACTGACGATTATTTTAAGGAGTAAAACTATTCAGCATGGTTCTTTCGAGATGTGTGTGTGTGTGAGTGTGTGAGTGTTTGAGTGGAGTTGTGTGTGTGTGTTGTTTGTGTGTCTTGTTGTCTGTGTGTGTTGTGTGTTATTTGTGTGTTGTGTTTATTGTGTGTGTTTTATGTGTGTGCTGTATGTTTTTGTGTCTTGTGTGTGTTTTGTCGTGTGTTGTGATGTTGTGTGTATGTGTGTGTGTGTGTTTATGTTTATTGTGTGTATGTGTGTGTGTGTTGTGTGTTGTGCGTGTGATGTGTATGTTGTGCGTGTGTTGTCTGTGTTGCGTTGTTGGTGTGGTGTGTTTTTATGTGTGTGTTGTGTGTGTTTGTGTGTGTGTGTGTGCTGTTGTTGTGTGTTGTGCGTTGTGTGTGTTTGTGTTGTGTGTTGTGTATGTTGTGTGTGTGTGTGTGTTTTGTGTTGTGTGTGTATTGTGCGTGTGTGTGTGTGTTGTGTGTATTGTGTGTTGTGCCGTGTGGTGTGTGTGTTGTGCGTGTGTGTTGTGTGTATTGTGTGTATTGTGCGTGTGTTGTGCGTGTGTTGTGCGTGTGTGTTGGTGTGTGCCTATTGTGTGTGTTATGTTGTGTGTTGTGTGTGTGTGTTGTGTGTTGTGTGTGTGTGTGTGTGTGTGGTGTGTGTGTTGTGTGTGTGTGTGTGTGTTGTGTTGTGTGTGTGTTGTGTGTGTGTGTGTGTGTGTTGTGTGATGTGTGTTGTGTGTGTGTGTGTGTGCGTTGTGTGTTGTGTGTTGTGTGTATTGTGTGTACTCACTGCAGCCTGGCTCTTGGTGTAGTTCATGTGCGCGTACAGCAGCACCGCCGTGTCGTTGTGACAGGCCTCCAGTGCAATGGACAAGGCGTTTCCCATCTGCACACACACACACACACACAACACACACACACAGACCACACATACACACATGCACAGCCACACATACACACATGCACACAACACACACAACACACACACACACACACACACACAAACAGTGAGAAATGTCACATATGAACTGATGAACTGCTCCTAAAGGTCATGAACAGGTTGAGCTGCGTTCAAAGCCCTGCACAGACTCCCAGACTCCAGACTCCAGACTCGGACTTGGACTTGGACTTGGACTTGGACTGGACTTGGACTGGCTTGGACTTGACCTTGGACTGGACTTGGACTGGACTGGACTTGGACTTGACTGGACTTTGGACTGGACTTGGACTGGATTGGACTTGGACTGACTTTGGACTGACTGGACTTGGACTTGGACTTGGACTGGAACTGGACTGGACTGGACTGGACTTTGGACTTTGGACTGGACTGGACTTGGACTTGGACTGGACTTGACTGGACTGGACTGGACTTGACTGGACTTGGACTTGGACTTGGACTTGGACTGGACTGGACTGGACTTGACTTGGACTTGGACTGGACTTGGACTTGGACTGGACTGGACTGGACTTGGACTTGACTGGACTGGACTGGACTTGGACTTGGACTGGACTGGACTTGGACTGGACTTGGACTGGACTTGACATAAATCACAAATCTAATCGCAGTCGCAGAGTGGCTTCTGTCTTAACCGGACCACACACATTTCCACTGTATTTTACTTGTATTAATAATTCTAAAATATATCAAATACTTACTCTAAAAGTATTCCGTTTACTCTTACTTAAGTATATTTTGTGTCGTACTTTTACTTAAATAATCTCTTTCGTCTGTATTCGTGCTTCTCACAGTTGATCAGATTGTTTTGTATTTTAAATTACATTCTCTCTCCCTCTACAGGCCACTGAGCAGCACTGCAGGAAGCTTGGTTCTTCTTCTCCTGCCAGCTGTTCAGTCTGTGGGCGTGTTCAGAGGCCCGTTCAGGCTCCGCCCTCTAACATGAGCTTTTAGAACCAGAGCGGACAGCAGCTTGTGTTAGAGCTCTGCACATGTGCTCTGGGGACAAACTCAAGCCATCTGAAGAAACCTGTGACTGCATGTGCAGAGGAGAGAGAGGCCCTGACTGAGCATGTCAGAGGAGAAGAGAGGCTGACTGACATGTGCAAGGAGAAGAGAGCCTGACTGAGCATGTGCAGAGGAGAAGAGAGGCCCTGACTGAGCATGTGCAGAGGAGAAGAGAGGCCCTGACTGAGCATGTGCAGAGGAGAAGAGAGGCCCTGACTGAGCATGGTGCAAGAGAAGAGAGCCCTGACTGAGCATGTGCGAAGGAGAAGAGAGGCTGACTGAGCATGTGCAGAGGAGAAGAGAGGCCCTGACTGAGCATGTGCACTGAGGAGAAGAGAGGCCCTGACTGAGCATGTGCAGAGGAGAAGAGAGGCCTGACTGAGCATGTGCAGAGGAGAAGAGAGGCCTGACTGAGCATGTGCAGTGAGCAGAGAGAGAGAGGAGAGAGAGCCCTGACTGAGCATGTGCAGAGGAGAGTGAGGCCCTGACTGAGCATGTGCAGAAGAAGAAGGCCCTGACTGAGCATGTGCAGAGGAGAAGAGAGGCCCTGACTGAGCATGTGCAGAGGAGAAGAGAGGCCCTGATGAGCATGTGCAGAGGAGAAGAGAGGCCTGACTGAGCATGTGCAGAGGAGAAGAGAGGCCCTGACTGAGCATGTGCAGAGTGGCAGACTGAATCTGAAACAGTTCAGAACCTCGTGTGTCAGAGCAGTTCAACTCCAGCTTTGGCCTCACACAAAACACAAAAACATGGAGGCGGGGCCAGACGGCAGATGTAAACTTCTGGAGGCGGGGCCAGACGGCAGATGTAAAACCGCTCTGGACCTCAGACTGGAGCAGAGCGTCCTGAAACTGGATTAATGTAAAGTCCAGATAAACCAGGCTGAGACATCATTAGTGTAACATCCTGCTGGGACGGGACGGGACGGGACGGGACGGGACGGGACGGGACGGGACGGGCACGGGACGGGACAACGGGATGGGACACGGGACGGGACACGGGACGGGACGGGGCACGGGACGGGCGGGACACGGGACACGGGACGGGACACGGGACGGGACACGGGACGGGACGGGACGGGACGGGGCACGGGACGGGCACGGGACGGGACACGGGACGGGACATGGGATGGGACAGTGTCTGCGCGGGACACGGGACTCTCACATTAAGTAATGTCATGTATCTGCAGCTGTGAGCTCGAGTATTTGCCGAGTCAAACCTAAAAATCATTAATAAACATCATCTACATCCTGTACTCCATCATGTACATCATGTACATATGTACATCATGTATCATGTACATCATGTACATCATGTACATCTGATGTACATGTACATGATGGAGTACATGATGTACATGATGGACTCTGACGTCGCTCACGATCATCATTTATTTAAAAACAAACCACCTTGAGCTTTCATATTGTCCGATATTCAGAGTTCAAATAAGACAAAAGTCATATTCATCTTGATTTTAGAAATATTTAGACTTTCTTTAAATAAGATTTTCCAATAGAACAAGCAAGTTTTGTTCTTTTTTCAAGTGTAGTTGCATTCATTTTCGTCATGTTCCGCTTGTTCCTTTGATCTCACTTTGAGGAAGTCGAAACGCCCAGAACAAGATAAAAACGACGCATTCTCTTATTTGAGCCGCTCACATGATCCACGAGGGCGACGTCGCAGCCGGCCGTGTCCAGCAGCAGCTTCACGATCTCGGAGCGGCCGTGTTCGCAGGCGCACATCAGGGCCGTGGAGCCTTCGTCGTCCTGGATGTTCACGTCGGCGCCGCACTCCAGCAGGGCGCGCACCATCTCCAGGCGGCCGTGACTCACCGCCAGCATCAGCGCCGTCTGCCCCGCCTGGACCCGGCCCAAACACACACAATTAGGACTCCAGAGCGTCGCCTAAAACAGGGATATTCGGTGATGTATTTTCCGGGGGCCAGGTTTTCGGGGGGCCATTGAGGCACGTCTGATTCAGTCGCTGTTAAAAGTGTAGTTTATTGTGGGTCAACGTGGGCCAGAGACGACGCGTTTAACAGGCTAACGTCATCAGGCTAACGTCATCAGGCTAACGTCATCAGGCTAACGTCATCACAGGCTAACGTCATCTCTAAAAGGAGGGGGTAAAGGATACTTCTGCTTTTCTGTTTTGTGATTTCCGTCTTGTCTTTGTGATTTGAAGGCATCTTGTCCTGTTGTGAAGTACTTTGAACTGCCAAGAGTACGACTTGTGCTCTACAGATAAACTTCTCATAATGAGTGCAACAACAACAACAACAACAACAACAACAACAACAACACAACAGTCCTCCGAGTGCCGCCCGCTTAACAGGACTATTCCGCCCGGTCTATAACAGGACTATTCCCGGTCTATAACAGGACTATTCCCTCTATAACAGGACTATATATTCCCGGTCTATAACACTATTCCCGTCTATACAGGACTATTCCGGTCTATAACAGGACTATTCCCTCTATAACAGACTATTCCCTGGTCTATAACAGGACTATTCCCGGTCTATAACAGGACTATTCCGTCTAACGTCTATAACTAGGACTATACAGGACTTATTTCCCCGGTCTATAACAGGACTATTCCGTCTATACAGACTATTCCCGGTCTATAACAGGCCCGTCTATAACGGATATTCCCGGTCTATAACAGGACTATTCCCGGTTATACAGACTATTCCGGTCTAACTTGGCTAAAGCAGGTGTGAACAGGACTCTTTACGCTGCTCATGTTTAAGAGCTTCTTTGAGGGCTTTTATTGGGGTCTTGAGCCTTTTATGGCCCTTTACATGGTTACAACACGAACACAACAGTTTGCGTACTCGCGCCACAGTTTGGGGACCACTGCTCTCAACAGAAGGACGTGACTAAAGGCTCTGACCTGGCTGGCTTTGGCGTTGACGTTGCCCCGGCTGAAGAGCTTCTGCACCACCTTCATGTCCTCCTCCTCCTTCACCGTGGACAGAGCTGCGAGCATGATGGCCGTGTAGCCCGCTTTGTTCTGCTTATCCACACTGCACAGACCTGCACAGAGACAGAGCGGCTCAGAACCACTGCGGAGGACCACCACACCCAGGGTTTATGGACCACATCACACTCAGGCAAGTCGCGAAGGCCTCAAGTTTCCACTGGTTCACTTTGGATCTGTTTGGTCCTAAACGGTCTCAGTCTGAAGTCTCTGGTCCGTTTCTCGGGTTCCAAAGTGGCCCCTGAGAGGTTCTAGCTCCCAACACGGTCTGGCTCTCGGGCTCCAGGTGGGCTTTAGCTCAGGAGGAGGAGCTCCACAGCAGAGCCAGATGATTGGATCAGAGGGAACGCAGACTCAGGCCAAAACAAGACGGCAAAACTATTACAACCAAAAGCAAAACAGTGTAAAAAAAGTGACAAAAAAGCAGCAAAAAGTGACCAAAATGTGACTATAAGCGACCAAAAAGTGCATAAAAGTGACCAAAGTGACAAAAATCAAAAATAAAAGCAACAAAATGCCTTAAAACAACAAAAAAGTAGCACTTCCTCTTCATCTGTTCAAACTCTGACTTGATCTCGTGCTAAAGTGCCGCGTTTCCACTGATGCTAACTTATATGTGGCGCCTTAGCAATACAAAGCTAGCACAGCACGTTAGCAACAGCCGTTTCCTGTTTGTCGCTTTGTCATGAGCCAAAATGTGATGTTTCCAGGTCAGAATGCGTCTGACATGATTCCATAAAGAGAGGTTCAAACGCGGCGTCGAGGCTTTGCACACAAGGCAAAGACATGAGGCAAAAGCGTTCCCGTTCACTCCAGCTGAGCGTGGACACCCCAAAGCTGGTTCGTACCGGTGTCCAGCAGCAGCGCCACCACGTCAAAGTTGGAGTGCGACACGCTGTAGTGCAGAGCGGTGTTTCCGTTCCCGTCCGTCACGTTGACCACGTGCTCCAGCAGAGCGGACGACACCTCGGAGAAGGCCATGAGGTAATCGGACACTCGCGAGGACAGAGACGTCTTCGCACTGGACACGCGGAACCACTCGAGCTGCACCGTGTGAGCGCTGGAGATCTGCGGACGGAACAGCAACGTGAGGCGGCAAAACTGCTGCACGCGTTTCGTTTGCTACGGTTCTCAACAAAGTATACTACAGTTAGATCCAACAAAGTGGTCAAATATTACACATTTTTCTACCAGACAAGACTGTAATGACGGGATGGCGCGCTAATGGGTTCTATAAAACAACAGTCGAGGGGTCACCAGCGTGTTTTTGGGTGGGATGATCAGAACAATCGATCAAACTGGATCAAAACTTTATTTCAGACTCAAAAAAGGTCCATATAAAACATTTAAAACAACAAACAAAACGCACTGACAGAAGCGCTGCATCGCTATAGCAGGCCTACATTAGGGCCTAACCAGTTCTAAAAGTCGACAGAACCATGGATTAGGCAGTTCTTAGTAAATTCACTGTTTTGATGATTAAATTAAGTGTATTTCATTAAAAGCTTGAGCACGATAGTATTGAAAACATAATAATAATCTGTTGTACGATGCGCTTGTTTAAAATGAAACTTTCACAGAAGACGGTCTGAAATACTGATTATTGCAGTCGTTGTGAGCCCCGTGTCGTCCGGTCGTGCTGGCGCGCGCACTCACCACTTCTTTGCTCTGCAGGGCGCGGTCGTCGTGGTGCAGGTGGTTCTTCAGGATGAGGCAGGCTTCACGCATCTTTGAGCTCAGTTCAAACCTGAGGGAAAGAACAGTTCAACTTTTCAAACACATTTACTTTGTCCACAACTGTTTGGTTCTGCGGCTTGAAGTCCACGTGAAGGTTCTCCTGCTTTTAGAATTAGAACTTCGTTTTGGGGGATGTAGAACGTGTGGTAAATGTTTATCGCAGTTTTACTTCTGTGAAATTGCAGTTTGTGAAGAAAATTTTGAAAAATGAGAGGAAATGGAGCTGACTCCCTCTGTGATGTCATCAGCGTGCGACACAGAGACACGTAACTGACACACTAACTGACACTTTAAACCGTCGTTGGACTAGATAAAGGTGTTTTTTGGTGTTATTGTGTCAGATCAGAACTGTCGTGTCATTCATGTGGATTCGGGCTCTTGTTTACAGTCTGGTTGCTAGGTAACAGCCGTGGAATGACCTCTGCCTGTGTCATATTTGTGCTCGTGTCCAACCAGGAAGTGCAACTATAAACTTTATTAAAAAATGGTCAAAATGGGGACAAACGGGCCAAATGTCGAGTCAAATCTGAAATATAAATGTGAAATGTGTGTTTTTAATGTTGTTTAACTTCAGTTATATTATTATTATTATTATTGTTATTATTATTACATGAATGATAAAGTAAAGTGTGGCATAAACACATTAAAAACACTTTTTTTGGATTAAAGGTTGAATTGAAATGAGTCCAATCGCGTCTAACACTGCTCAGGTTAAGTTCTGGCGCGGTTATCTGGCCTCAGAGGTCGGAGGTCGGAGGTCGGAGGAACCACACACTTCTCCTTGACTTCCAGGCCGCTGTGGTCGGCGGCCCTCAGCGCCTCCTCGTCGGTGTCGCTCTCGTCCAGGTTCACGTTCCTCTCCTCCTCGGACGTCTCCACCTCCAGCGCGGCCTCGTCCTCGGAGCTGTCGCCGTCGTCCACGCCGTCGCCGCTCTCCTCGCTGTCCTCGCTGTCTCCGGACGAGCTGCCGTCTTCCTCCTCCTCCTCCTCCTCCTCTTCTTCACTCGACGTGGATTCATATCTGACACAGAACATATATTTGCATTACACTTGACCCTTCTGGGAGTGCTGTGTTTAACGCTGGCCCGCCTGGTACTTATGGAAACGTTCTATCACATTCATTTTAATGTAAGACTGTTCTTTTAGACCAGGGGTGTCAAACTCATTTTGGGCCGCGGGCCGAATTTCGACGCTCAGGCTGGGTCATGGGCCAAACATAACGTAAAAGATAAAACAATAAAAACTAAGGAATAAATAGGTGTTAGGGGGTTGGTTGTTAGGAGGGTGGGGGTTAGGGGGTTAGGTGTTAGGGGGTTGGATGTTAGGAGGTTAGGTGTACCCAACCTACCCAACCCTAACCAACCTAACGCCATACCCTAACCCCAACCCAACCCTAACCTGCAACCAACCTAACCAACCTCTAAATGACAACCAACCCTAATGCCCAATCCACCCTAACCCACAGACCCTAACCCAAACCCTAACCCCAACCAACCCTACACCCAACTATACTTCCAAAGCTAACCCAACCCACCCCTAACCCCAATGCCAACCCTACCCAACCCTACGACACCCAACCCTAACCAACCCTAACCCCAACCCAACCCTAACCAACCCACCCTAACCCAACCCTACGCCAACCGCAACCCTAACCCCCAATCAACCCTAACCCAACCCACTTAACCCAACCCTAACCCCAACCCAACCCTAACCCAACCCCAACCTAACCCAACCCTAACCGACGTCACCCTAACCCCAACCAACCCTAACCAACGGAACCCTACACCTAACTCCAACCCAACCCTACCCAGACCACCGCCAACCAACCCTAACCACCCCTACTTACACCCTAACCCAACCCTAACCCAACCCTAACCCCAACCCAAACATAACCCAACCAACCCACCTATAACCCAACCCTAACACCTAGACCCAACCAACCCAACTCCAACCAACCCTAACCCCCCAACCCCCTACACCCCAACCCCTAACCCCAACCCAACCCTAACCCCAATCCAACCCTAACCCAACCCAACCCTAACCCAACCCTAACCCCCAACCCAACCCTAACCCCAACCCAACCCTAACCCAAACCCTAACCGCCGACCCAACCCTAATCCCCAACCCAACCCTAACCCAACCTAACTCCAACCCAACCCTAACCCAACCCTAAACCCCAACCCAACCCTAACCCCAACCCTAACTCCAACCCTAAAACCAACCCTAACCCAACGCCTAACCCCAACCCAACCCATAACCCAACCCCAACCCAACCTAACCCCAACTCTACCCAAACCCTAAACCCAACCCTAACCCAACCCTAACCCAAAACCCTAAACCCCTAACCAACCCAACCCTAAATAAGGCCTCGGACCCGCACCATCCCTAACCCCCAACCCAACCCTAACCCCAATCCACCCAACGCCCACCCACCTAAACCCAACCCTAACCAACCCAACCTAACCCCAATCCAAACCCTAGACCCCAACCCAACCCTAACCAACCCTACCCAACCCAACCTACCCAACCCACCCAACCCCAACCCAACCCTAACCCAACCCTACCCCGACCCAACCCTAACCCCCAACCCACCCTACCCCACCAACCCTAACCCAAACCCTAACCCAACCCAACCCTAACCAAACCAACTCCAAACCAACCCTACCCAACCCTACCCCAAACAACCCTAACCAAACCCTAACTCAACCCTAACCCAACCCTAACCAACCCTAACCCACCCAACCCAACCCAACCTAACCCCACCCTAACCAACCCTAACCCAAAACCCTAACTTCCAACCCCAACCCTACTCCAAAACCCTAACTCCAACCCTAACCCAGACCCTACCCTAACCCAACCTATCCAACCCAACCTCCAACCCTAACCCATCCAACCCCCCTAACCCAACCCAACCTAACCAATAAACCCAACCCTAACCCACCCTAACCCCAACCAACCCTACCCAACCCAACCCACCCTAACCCAACCCTAACCAACTAACCCAACCCTAACCCCAACCCAACCCTAACCCCAACCAACCCTAACCCAACCCAACCCAATCCAACCCTAACCCCAACCCAACCTCCAACCCTAACCCCAAACCCAACCCTAACCCCAACCCAACCTAACCCCACCCTAACCCAAACCCTAACCCAACCCAACCCAACCCTAACCCGCTAACCCAACCCTAACCCCAACCCTAACCCAACCCAACCCTAACCCCAACCCCAACCCAACCCAACCCTAACTCCAACCCAACCCTCCAACCCAACCAACTCCAACCTAACCCAACCCAACCCTAACCCTAACTCAACCCAACCAACCTAACCCAACCCTAACCCCCCTCCAACCCCCAACCCTAACCCAACCCTAACCCAACCCAACCCCAACCAACCCTAACCCCAACCCAACCCTGACCCAACCCTAACCCCAACCCAACCCTAACCCCAACCCAAACCCTAACCAACCCAACCCAACCCTAACCCTAACCCCAACCCAACCCTAACCTAACCCAACCAACCCTAAACCCAACCCTAACCCAACCCCAACCCTAACCCCAACCCTAACCCTAACCCTAACCCAACCCTAACCCAACCCCCAACCCTAACCCCCCCAACCCTAAACCCAACCCTCCCAACCCAACCCTAACCCCAACCCTAACCCTAACCCTAACCCTAACTCCAACCCTAACCCAACCTAACTCCAACCCTAACAACCCAACTCCCCTACCCCAACCCTAACTCCAACCCTAACCCAACCCAACCCAACCCTCAACCTAACCCTAACCCGTTAACCCAACCCTAACCCCAACCCTAACCCAACCCTAACCCAACCCTAAACCCAACCCAACCTAACCCAACCCTAACCCAACCCAACTCCAACCCTAACCCCAACCCTAATCCAATTTACCCAATGTTTTTTCCTGTCATCATGGAACTATTATTACAAGGCGTTTTTATACGCACAGTTTGACCTCTCTGCGCCCCCTTGTCAGCCTCACCCACAGTTTGACCTCTCTGCGACCCCCTCGTCACAAACCCCTCGGTCCTCACCCTCCGTTTAAGATCCCCACAAACTGCAGGCTCTTCTTGCCGGTGCTGCGGGTCTCGGAGCTGTTCCCGTCGCTCCTCTTCATGATGGACTTCAAACCTGTGACACATGATGGACCATCGTCACTGGAAAAGGGCTGCAAGTAACGAATACTGCAGTAGTCGACTGGTCAAGGACTCTTCCCTGAATCCTGACGCGTTGTTTACCTTAATGCTGTTTGTTGTGTGTGTTTGTGTGTGTTGTGTGTGTGTGTGTGTGTGTGTGTTGTGTGTCTGTATCATGTTGTTTCCTGGTGAATCATTGCCACACTATAACTTCTATAAAAGTTCTTTGTTTTGCTCACCGGACTTGGGCGTGCTCTTCTCCTGCTCTCCTTCTTTCTTGTAATCTGCGCTCACATCTTCCTCTGCGTTCACCTCCTCCTCCTCCATCTGCGTCTCCTGCTCCTCGCACTGACAGCCCGTGCTCACCATCTCCGCCCTGGCCTCCTCCTCCTCTCCTCCGCCTCCTGCTCCTCGCACTGACAGCCCGCGCTCACCATCTCCGCCCTGGCCTCCTCCTCCTCCTCCGTCTGCGTCTCCTGCTCGCTCTGACCCAAACGTTCTCCCACGTTCGCGTCCCTCACCTCCGTCACACACGACACCTCGGCGTCCTTCACCTCCGCTGCCGTGGTTCCCGTTTGAGCGCTCGCAGTCTCTGGTGTCGCTAAAACGCCTTTATCGCACGTGACTTTCGACGCGCTTTCCTCCATCTTTGCCGCAAAGTGTTCCAGCTCTCTCCCTGCGTCGATTAATCGGTCTTCCAGCGCCGATATGGACTCCTGCTGGAACTTGATGGTGTCTTGTAGCGTGTCTATTTCTCGCTGGGCTTCGGACGTCACCCCGAGCATGCTCTCCATCACCCACACGTCCTCGTCTTTCGTCTCCGCGCGCGGCCTGGGTTCCCTGCGCTTTCGTCGGACGCGTTTCGGTCTCTGTTCCGCGCTCGCTCACTCACCGACACCGCCGAACCCACCGCTGCATCTTTGACGCCTTGACTGTAGTAGAAAACGGCGAAGTGCATTGGCTTTTCCTCGCCGACCCCCAGCGATCTCGTCTCCACCGCTTCAGCTTCTGTATCTTTGGCCGTTCGCCGCTGCTCTGTCATCTTCATCTTCTCGTCAGCGCTCGATGTGTCTGCGTGCGGTTGGATGTGGTTTGGGGGGTTTTCTGAAGTTTGGGTGAAGGCCTCGGTTAGCGCCTGATGTTGCTGCTGCTTGGTCACCTCCAGGGCGGCGCTTTTCTCTTGTAGCTGCAGCAGAAGCATGTCCTTCTCAGCGCGGAGCCGGGCCACCTCCCTCTCCAGCGCCGGGACCCCTTTCACGCGCTCCTCCATCTCTTTGAGCTGTCTGAGGGCAGTGGCCATCTGCTCGCGGACGGTCTGCAGCTGGCTGGGAGGAACCGAAGCGCCTCCTGCGGGGAGCAGGATCAGGAGTAAAACATTTTCAAATAAAACTCATACAAATGTCTGATTCTGTCCAGAGTTTTTAGGGTTCAATCTTTAGTCGGACTTACATGCTAATGTCTTATTTTCGTTAAACTTGCAGGTGGTGACATGGGCTTGAGTTCAGCCTTGAGTTATGACTTAAAACAGGGCTATTCAGATTTTTCGGAGGGCCAAGGCCTCTGGGCCTGAGGTCCACAACACGCCAATGTAACAACAGTTTGGGTCTGGCAGAACATCCCAACACTCCATGGATTTAGTTAATACAAAAACATAAGTGCTGATAGATGAAATGTTTTTGAAAAATAACCTACAAAATGCTTTGCAAAACTACAAATCCAGTGGACTAGACTAGTACCAACCAGGTCTGAACCAGGACTAACTCAAAACAGCACTAAAGAAGAATTGAACAGGGGCTAAACCAAGTCCAAACTAGTGCCAACCCAGAAAGAGGGCCTGATTTGGCCCACGGGCCTTATGTTGAATCGCCCTGATTTAAGACTTGATGCTTCTCCTCAAATTACAAAACTCTTTGGACTGGAAAGACCTTGTGGCCCAGACTTTGGACTTTAATGAGACTTGCAAACCCAGGACTTGGTCCCACCTCTGCCAATAAACAATACATCGTTGATAGTCAAAACTAGTCAATTGAAGGATACTGGAGTTTCCTTTAATGGGATTTAAATGAATATATTAAAAACATATATGAAAAGAGACCTCAGACAGGGTTTCGTGAGTACCTGCGGGGGTGCTGCGCCCTGAGGTCTGAGGGCTGGGTTTGGTCCAGCTGCTGGGCCCAGCCTGAGGCCCAGTCTGAGGCCCAGCCTGATGCCCAGTCTGAGGCCCAGTCTGAGGCCCAGTCTGAGGCCCAGCCTGAGGCCCAGCCTGAGGCCCAGTCCTGAGCCCCCAGCCCAGTCTGAGGCCCAGCCTGAGGCCCAGTCTGAGGCCCAGTCTGAGGAGGGACAGTGTGTTTGTGAGCAGCTCCGTTCTGATGGCTCTGCTCCTGCTGCAGTCTCAGGCTGGTCTCCAGAAGAGTGCGCTCCACTCGAGGGTTCCTCTGGGGCGGCGGCGGTGGCACCTGGTCCAGGAGGGCGATGGGAGGTTAGTTTATACCCACGTTAACATAAGCCCCGTCCACACAAAGTTCCCAATGAATCAGCAGAACACAGCTCTGACACGTTCACACTTAACCTGGCATTTGTCCCTGTATTCCATCACCATAGCGATGTGCTGCATCATTTAAATATGAATACTGAAATATTGCATATTTAACTGAATAAAGATGGAACTTAATTGCACAGTGTGACCTGGAAATCAAGCTCATCAGCAAACAAACGAGCAGTGGTCTTTATTCACACATGGCTTCGGTCCCGGTGACCCGCCTGTTCACGCGCGGCTTCGGTCCCGGCGACCCGCCTGTTCACGCGCGGCTTTGGTCCCGGCGACCCGCCTAACTCTGTGTGATTGTGTGAATGTCCAAACTCGAGACGTTTGCGCCCTGAACATACTTGTTTAGAAACAGACCCACAGCGGACAGTGAACCTCATCCGCCCAGAAGGCCTCGTTGGCCCAGAAGGCCCAGTAGCCCTCTTTAGACCAATAGGCCTCGTTGGCCCAGTTGGCCTCATTAGCCCAGCAGGCCTCGTTGGCGCAGTAGGCAGCGCGTCAGTTCCATCTCATAATCTGAAGGTCGTGAGTTCGATCCTCACACGGGGCAGTGTTTTCTCATTCAACACAAAAACTGTTAAACAATGAGCTGTTAAAACTCGACTGGTCTTTGTCCCACGTCGACACGTTCACAAAGGACAAACCCGTCCTTCAGCCCTGGTTTAGACCTGGTTCAGACCTGGTTCAGTCCCGGTTTAGACTCATTTCTTGATCTCATGAATAAACAGCTCTAGTGGTTCAGGGGTAAATGCTCTGAACATTTTGAAATGATGAAAAATGACTTCTACAGAAAACACAGGACAGAGGAGACGCACACGCTGCTGTTGGCCGTAGAAATCTCAGAATACAAATAAAATAATACAAGAAAGACAAAAAAAAGTTTGATCAACAAAGACTCCATCGACCGATTAATCGACTGAAAGCTCACAGGCCGAGAAATGATTGCAGTGAGAGACTGTTGAAATCCAACCCCCGAAAAGCTGCTGGACCAGACGGCGTCTCTCCTGCCACATTAAGACCCTGCGCAGGAGAGCAGACCCCCGTCTTCACAGACATTTTTAACACCTCCCTGGGGGCATGCCACGTCCCAGCCTGCTTCAAGTCGTCCATCATTGTCCCTGTCCCCAAGAAGCCCCGGATCACTGGACTTCATGACTACAGGCCTGTGGCGCCTGGTCTTGCCCCACCTCAAGTCCTTCACCTCCTCCCTGCTGGACCTCCTGCAGAGCCACTAGGTCTGTAGACGACGCCATCAACCTGGCAGCCCCCAGCCCCCCTCACCATGACAGATTCCCCCATCACCACCTGTGGACTCCTTCCGCTTCCTCGGCACCACCATCACCAGGACCTCAAGAAGGCCCAGCAGAGGATGTTACTTCCTGCGGCAGCTGAGGAAAGCCAAGCTTCAGTGCAGATGATGGTGCAGGTTTTACACGGCCATCATTGAGTCCATCCTCACCTCCTCCATCACCGTGGTCTGGTACTACCAGCGCCCTCTGCTGGAGCCACAGCCAGGGACAAACAGAGACTACAGCGCCCCTGCTGCTGGAGCCACAGCCAGTGACAAACAGAGACTACAGCGCCCTCTGCTGGAGCCACAGCCAGGGACTATTTGAACCACTCCCCTCAGGCAGGAGGCCACTCCCCTCAGGCAGGAGGCCACTCCCTCAGGCAGGAGCCACTCCCCTCGGCAGGAGCAGGAGGCACTCCCCTCAGGCAGGAGGCCACCCCTCAGGCAGGAGGCCACTCCCCTCAGGCAGGAGGCCATCCCCTCAGGCAGAGCCACTCCCCTCAGGCAGAGGCCCCCCTCAGGCAGGAGGCACTCCCCTCAGGCAGGACCACTCCCTCAGGCAGGAGGCTACGGTCCATCCGGACCAGAACCTCCCGCCACAAGAATAGTTTCTTTCCCTCTGCCGTTGGACTCATGAACACTTCTTAAACTCCTCCCACTTTAATTGCCACTCTTCATCACTCACTGTCACTTTCTGAACTACAACTGTAAATTTAACTGTAATTCTTGTGTACATAGTAATGCCTATTTTTATGTTTATGTTATACTATAGTCATTCTAAATGGTCTCTTAATGCCCTTTGGATTGAATATATGTTGTTTTATTATTGCTCAGTGTTTTTATGTTTGTGAATTTTGTTTCATTGACAATGGAAATAAACCTTTTCTTTTTCTTATTCTGATTGGCACAGTAGTCCTCAGTCGGCCTAATTGGTGCAGTAGCCTCATTAGCCGAGTAGGCTTCGTGTGTCGCAGCAGGCCTCATTAGCCGAGTAGGCTTCGTGGTCGCAGCAGGCCTCATTAGCCCAGTAGGCCCAGTAGGCCTCGTTGGCGGCAGTAGCCTCATTAGCCCAGGTAGGCCTCGTTGGCGCAGTAGGCAGCGCGTCAGTCTCATAATCTGAAGGTCGTGAGTTCGATCCTCACGTTTTCTCGTTCACACACAAAAACTGTTAAAGCCCAAAACAATGAGCTGTAAAAACTCGACTGGTCTTTGTCCCGCGTCGACACGTTCACACAGGACAGACCCCTGCTCCAGTCAGTCAGGAACTAGGAGCTCTCCTTCACATGGTTCTTCTTTTTCCCACAGGGTCTTTTTTCAGTTTTTCCTACAGAGGAAGGGTCTGAGGACAGGGGGCGCTCTTCCTCACACAGCCACAGGGATGCTCTTCCTCTTTTAAACTTGCTCCTCTTCTGACCACTCATTTGTCGACCTCTCCTCAGTGTGTGTCAGTTGTATTGTAGTGTTGTATTGTTGACTCTTGTGCCAATCAGTTTGCCAGGTCCAATTAAAGGAAAAGCTACTACGACTAGAACATTCCACATTATTAAGCAGAATTGAGTTGAATTGCTGAAGCTTGGCTGAAGTCAGTGTCTTTTACTGGCCTCTACAGGCCGCTGGGCATTACTGCGCGGGAGGCATAATTCAGATAGTTCCACGGCTGCTCAGTCTGTGGCCGTGTTCAGAGTTCCGTTCATGCTCCGCTCTCTAACATGAGCTGTTAGAACCAGAGTATCTAGTACAAGGATAGTGGGTAGAACATGTACTTTCATTATTTCATCATAATGGGTCAACTGAGAATCTCCAGAAATTCTTTTATTTTGATCTTCTTTATCTCCTGATATTTTGTAAAAAAGTTTTAGGTTTGGTTGAAGTTACATTATTCTGCCTGCATTGGATTTTTAAAGTTTCCTAGCTAATTTTTTTTGAAAAGTTTGATTCACTTTCATAATATCTTTTTTTGTAAAATATACTTTAACATGATTTCGTAGTATAAATTAATTAAGGTTAAGTGTCTTGCCCAAGGACACGATGGCAGTATTGACCTGACGGCCAGACTCTGACCCCTGAATCAAGGATGTTGTCCAGAACCTTCGATCTTCAGATCAGACCTGTGGATCCAGATGCTCCTCAACTGCCTGGAGAAACGGTCTCTACTCCATATGAACGGTTCTTCATCAGCCTCGAAGAACTGGTTCTCCTCCTGAGTGGGTCCAGCGCCTCTATCTCTCCTTCACCGTGGAACTTCTCCAGGTTTCTACTTTTTCCTAAAGAGGTTTGGTAGTTTTTCCTTAGGAATCCCTAAAAGCATGGAAATATCTGCCTAATGTTCTATAAGCAGCTCTGCGTAAGGCCCAAACCAGAGACTATTCACATTTAATAGAAGTCAACAAAATAACATTAGATTTCTTTTCAGCGCTGTAGCCAGGCAACAAACTGTCACAGCGCAGTAGAGCCGTCACTCCCAGCCACTCTCAGCTCTGATGATTTTCTTCTATTTTTTAACGATAAAATAAAAACAATCAGAGAATAAATGAGATGAAACTCCTCCCACTATTCGCCCTGAACACGCCCAAGCTGTAAAACTAGTGTCCCATAGAAATCCATCAGTGACACTAGAAAGGTTCACTGCTGTTGATCAAGCAGAGAGAACTTCAGCCATTATGTCCTCTAGAACATCATGTATTCTAGACCCGATTCCAAGCAGACTCCTCAAAGACATTCTCCCCCTAATTATAGATTCTATTCTTAATATAATAAATATTTCACTAAAAAGTGGTTCTGTTCCACAGTCCTTCAAACATGCAGTCATTAAACCGCTTCTGAAAAAGCCTCATCTTGATCCAGACCAGTTGATAAACCCCAGACCTATTTCAAATCTGCCCTTAAACAGATCTAGTGGTTCAGGGGTAAATGCTCTGAACATTTTGAAATGACCATGAAAAATGACTTCTACAGAAACACAGGACAGAGGAGACGCACACGCTGCTGTTGGCCGTAGAAATCTTAGAATCCAAATAAAATAAAACAAGAAAGACAAGAAAAAGTTTGATCAACAAAGACTCCATCGACCGATTAATCGACTAATCGACTGAAGGCTCACAGGCCGAGAAATGATTGCACTGAGGCTGTTGACACTGAGACACTGAGACACTGAGGGTCTCTAAAAGCACAGTTTAGCTCCCATAATCCTGTGTTATAGAATCATCTCATGTGCAATGCAAAAGTCACACCATGAAGCTCGTGTGACTGAATTGTGACTAAATTTGATGCAGATGAAGCTGAAGAGAAGCGTTTGAGGATCCTGGTGCGTTTACACAGTAGGCCTCATTAGCCCAGTAGGCCTCATTGGCCCAGAAGGCCCAGTAGGCCTCGTTGGCCCAGAAGGCCCAGTAGCCCTCTTTAGACCAATAGGCCTCGTTGGCCCAGTAGGCCTCATTAGCCCAGCAGGCCTCGTTGGCGCAGTAGGCAGCGCGTCAGTCTCATAATCTGAAGGTCGTGAGTTCGATCCTCACACGGGGAAGTGTTTTCTCGTTCAACACAAAAACTGTTAAAGCCCAAAACAATGAGCTGTAAAAACTCGACTGGTCTTTGTCCCACGTCGACACGTTCACACAGGACAGACCCCTGCTCCAGTCAGTGGAACTAGGAGCTCTCCTTCACATGGTTCTTCTTTTTCCCACAGGGTCTTTTTCAGTTTTTCCTACAGAAGAAGGGTCTGAGGACAGGGGGCGCTCTTCCTCACACAGCCACAGGGGATGCTCTTCCTCTTTTAAACTTGCTCCTCTTCTGACCACTCATTTGTCGACCTCTCCTCAGTGCGTGTCAGTTGTATTGTAGTGTTGTATTGTTGACTCTTGTGCCAATCAGTTTGCCAGGTCCAATTAAAGGAAAAGCTACTACGACTAGAACATTCCACATTATCAAGCAGACCACAATTTTGAAGCAATATGGGAAAGAAAAAGGGTCTCTAGGGCCGAAAAGATTGAAATAGTCGAATTCCTTAGACAAGGTATTAAAACCTTCGAAATTTCACGAAAACGTAAGCGTGATCCGTCTGCAGCGCCACCATCTCGGCCCTCATTGTCTGTGGCTGAGTTTCATTTTTCACACCATGAGTATGGTTATGTCCTCTAAAACGTCATCTTGTATTCTAGACCCGATTCCAAGCAGACTACTCAAAGACATTCTCCCCCTAATTATAGATTCTGTTCTTAATATAATAAATACTTCACTAAAAAGTGGTGATGTTCCACAGTCCTTCAAACATGCAGTCATTCAAACCGCTTCTGAAAAAGCCTCATCTTGATCCTGACCAGTTGATAAACTACAGACCTATTTCAAATCTGACCCTTTGTCTCTAAAATCCTTGAAAGAGTTGTAGTGAAACAGCTTTGTTGCCATCTACAGGACAATAACTTATTTAAAGTTTTCCAGTCAGGGTCCAGAGCCCCCCACACACTGAAACTGCACTAGTTAAAGTCACACATGATTTGTTATTAGCTGCTGACGATGGACTGGTCTCAATCCTGGTTCTATTGGACCTCAGTGCAGCGTTCGACACCATCGACCACAACATTCTACTGCAGAGGTTAGAATGTGATGTAGGTGTCAGAGGCCCCGCCCTAGGCCTCGTTGGCGCAGTAGGTCTTGTTGGCGCAGTAGGCCTCATTAGCCCAATAGGCCTCGTTGGCGCAGTAGGCCTCATTAGCCCAGTAGGCCTCGTTGGCCCAGTAGGCCCAGTAGGCCTCGTTGGCGCAGTAGTAGGCCTCAATAACCCAGCAGGCCTTGTTGGCGCAGTAGGCCTCATTACTCCAGTAGGCCTCCTTGGCCCAGTAGGCCTCGTTCGTTGGCGCAGTAGGCCTCGTTGGCGCAGTAGGCAGCGCGTCAGTCTCATAATCTGAAGGTTGTGAGTTCGATCCTCACACGGGGCAGTGTTTTCTCGTTCAACACAAAAACTGTTAAAGCCCAAAACAATGAGCTGTAAAAACTCGACTGGTCTTTGTCCCCTTCCCACGTCGACACGTTCACACAGGACAAACCCCTGCTCCAGTCCTGGTTTAGACCCGGGTTGGACTCATTTCTTTTTCTCATGAATAGACAGGCAGGGCTTTTTGTGGTTCAGGGGGTCAATTTAGTCATTTTTGCATTTGACCCGAGGTCCACAGGTAAAACCGATGGCGTCAGAGCAGGACTCAGGTCTCCTCACTGAACAGTATCTGGACAGCCTGAACCACAGAGTCCAGATGACCAGGGAACAGAGCAGTGGCATCAGAACAGACTTGTCTTCAGACCAACGCTGTAGTGCGAGTAACGGGCGTCGCCGTCCCGCTCCTCTGTGAACAAGTAGGACTTCCCAAAACCTGGTCTGAGACTGGACTTCTGGGCTCTGTGAGTGACCGCAGCAGTGTACTTCTCATGCTGATAATAGTGTCATGCTTGTGTCCATCACGCGCTGAGGGCAGAAGCAGCAGGGGGCGCTGTTGGGATGTTCACTGGCTGTAACGTCTGTCATTTGTCCAAACTTCCCTCTGACATAAAGAAAACTTGTAACGATTTAGATATGAATTTAGACCTGGTTTAGACCTTGTTTTGACCTGGTTTAGACTTAGATCAGGTTTTGACCTATTTTAGTCCTGATTTAGGTCTGGTTTAGTCCTAGTTCAGACCTGGTGTAGACATGATTTAGACCTGGTTTAGACCCGTTCAGACCAGGTTTGGACACAGTTTAGAACCGGTTTAGGCCCATTTTAGGCCTGGTTTAGTCCCGGATTAGTCCCGGTTTAGACTCAATAGACTCATTTCTTGATCTCATGGATAAACAGATCTAGTGGTTCAGGGGTAAATGCTCTGAACATTTTGAAATGACCATGAAAAATGACTTCTACAGAAACACAGGACAGAGGAGACGCACACGCTGCTGTTGGCCGTAGAAATCTTAGAATCCAAATAAAATAAAACAAGAAAGACAAGAAAAAGTTTGATCATCAAAGACTCCATCGACCGATTAATCGACTAATCGACTGAAGGCTCACAGGCCGAGAAATGATTGCACTGAGGCTGTTGACACTGAGACACTGAGGGTCTCTAAAAGCACAGTTTAGCTCCCATAATCCTGTGTTATAGAATCATCTCATGTGCAATGCAAAAGTCACACCATGAAGCTCGTGTGTGACTGAATTGTGACTAAATTTTTAAAGCTCATTGTTTTGGGCTTTAACAGTTTTTTTGTTGAACGAGAAAACACTGCCCCGTGTGAGGCATCGAACTCACGACCTTCAGATTATGAGACTGACGCGCTGCCTACTGCGCCAACGAGGCCTACTGGGCTAAAGAGGCCTACTGCGCCAACGACGTAATAATCAATCATTAGGTCTCAGGGCTCTTTGGGTCAGACACCTGGGCCAATTAGGTCTCAGGGCCAATTAAAAAGAAAAACGACTGAAGAAGGACGTTCTACATTATTAAGCAGAGCCCCATTTTCAAGCAGTATGGGAAAGAAAAAGGATCTCTCTAGTGAAGTAGTTGAATGCCTTGGACAAGGTCTGAAAACCTTAGATATTTCACACAAACCTAAGCGGGATCATCGAACTATTAACAGATTTGTAGCTGATTCAGAGCCCACACGGGTTTGTGCAGATAAAGGCACAATGAGGAAGGTTTCTGCCAGGACAAATACATCTGAATCTGAAGAAGAGAGCAGCTGCTAAAATGCCATTACAAAGAGCGAACAGGTATTTGAAGCTGCTGGTGCCTCTGGAGACCCCCAAACATCGGTGTAGGACCCTCCAGAGGCTGTTCTGACGTCCTGCAAAGAAACTCAAACAGAAACTCTCCACAAACTCACAAGTTCAACGGATGAAAGAATTGTGAAGCTCCTGTGGAATAAGAGGTCCTGTGTTCAAATGGAACTGGACCTGTTCAGATGTTTGGATTCAGATAACTTTTGATCTCAGTAAATATGACCTTCTAATGCTTCTGCTTGAACACATCTTCAGTCCTTTACAACAATAAGGTGCTTTCAGACTGTTGTGCGTGATCATCTGGGACGCGGTGTAGGAGTGTGTACCTTGGCCCCTGCAGACAGCGGTGGGACGGTGATGAGTCCGATGGGCGACAGCGACAGAGTCTCACACGGGGCAGAGCCCAGTCGGTGTCGTGGAGGAGGGAGGAGGAGGAACTCGCCCATCCTCGCTGCAGGAGGTCAGGGACTCTGTGGAGGTCCAGCCGCTGGTCCGGCCGCCCGCGTTCGGACTCCTCTGGGACAGGCGCGGCCCCCGGCCCGAGCGTCGGCCCAACGCTGGAGCTCGCCGCGCGCCGTGACCGCTCTCGATCTCCTCCACGTACTTCAGGAAGTCCAGGTCCAGCTGGAACCCGTACGGAGTCTGGACCGAGTACGAAGCCTGCTCCGGCTCATCCTGAGCGGGGAAGTGGAACGCCGAGCCCAGGTCTGGACAGAGCAGTGACAACATGAACAGAGCAGTGACCACATGAACAGAGCAGTGACAACATGAACAGAACAGAGCAGTGCAACATGAACAGAGCAGTGCATGAACAGCAGTGACCACATGAACAGAGCAGTGACAACATGAACAGAGCAGTGACCACATGAACAGAGCAGTGACCACATGAACAGAGCAGTGACAACATGAACAGAGCAGTGACCTCTTAGAACTCTGCGTTTGGACTTTTAGAACTCTGAGTTTGGACTTTAGAACTCTGAGTTTGGACTCTTAGGACTCTAGTTTGGACTCTTAGAACTCTGAGTTTGGACTCTTAGGACTCTGCGTTTGTACTCTTAGAACTCTAAGTTTGGACTTAGAACTCTGAGTTTGGACTCTTAGGACTCTGCGTTTGTACTCTTAGAACTCTGAGTTTTGGACTCTTAGAACTCTGAGTTTGGACTCTTAGAACTCTGAGTTTGGACTCTTAGAACTCTGAGTTTGGACTCTTAGAACTCTGAGTTTGGACTCTTAGAACTCTGAGTTTGGACTCTTAGAACTCTGAGTTTGACTCTTAGACTCTGCGTTTGTACTCTTAGAACTCTAAGTTTGACTCTTAGGACTCTACTCTTAGAACTCTGAGTTTGGACTCTTAGGAACTCTGAGTTTGGACTCTTAGACTCTGAGTTTGGACTCTTAGAACTCTGAGTTTGGACTCTTAGAACTCTGAGTTTGGACTCTTAGGACTCTGCGTTTGTACTCTTAGAACTCTAAGTTTGGACTCTTAGGACTCTGAGTTTGGACTCTTAGAACTCTGAGTTTGGACTCTTAGAACTCTGCGTTTGGACTCTTAGAACTCTGAGTTTGGACTCTTAGAACTCTGAGTTTGGACTCTTAGGACTCTGCGTTTGTACTCTTAGAACTCTGAGTTTGGACTCTTAGAACTCTGAGTTTGGACTCTTAGAACTCTGAGACGGGGGTGTAAACGTGACAGTCCCTCACGTCGGTGGAGCAGTTGTCCACGTCTTTTGTCCCGTTAAAGTTTCCTGAAGCTCACCCAGAGTTCCCTCATGCACATGTGCTCTAACTCTGGTCACTGTGTCACTCATTAACAAATTCAGTACATACTTCAGTACTGTAAACATTGACTGAAGTAGTGAAATGCAGTACTTTGACCACTGCTTGTGCATACACGTGTGTAATACGCATTGATCCGACACGATCCTTTCTGTAAATGATTGTGAGAATGAGTTGGTCACATTTTCACCAGTAGGGGGCGTCTTACCCGGCAGTTTGGGGTTGACCTGCACCGACTGCGTCATCTTCAGGTTTCACCAACAAAGCTTCAGAGAAACACCTGAAAAACAGAACACTTCCGTTATTGATTCTGGTGGTGATGCCCTTGAACATGTGCCCTTGTTTCCCTTGGCAACACACAACCCAGCCCAAACTCACGACTTTTTTTAGAACACTATATTTAAAAACATTTTACACTCTGGACGCTCTTAGAAGGATTCTCTTCATGATATTTTACTGCTGTTGTGGGCGTCGACTGCTGTTGTGGGCGTCGACCGATGTCAGCGTCGTGTCTCGTGTTTCCTTTGTTTTCATTGGTCAAAAGGTGAAACACACAGACTGAAAGTGCATCTGAGGCCCCGTCATCTGTGACTTGTGGTTGGACTCTCTCAGACACGTTCTCAAAGGTCAGATGTGACTTGTGGTTGGACTCTCTCTGACACGTTCTCAAAGGTCAGATGTGACTTGTGGTTGGACTCTCTCTGACACGTTCTCAAAGGTCAGATGTGACTTGTGGTTGGACTCTCTCTGACAGATGTGACGACTCTCTTTCTCAAAGGTCAGATGTGACTTGTGGTTGGACTCTCTCTGACACGTTCTCAAAGGTAAGGTCAGATGTGACTTGTGGTTGGACTCTCTCTGACACGTTCTCAAAGGTCAGATGTGACTTGTGGTTGGACTGGACTCTCTCAGACACGTTCTCAAAGGTCAGATGTGACTTGTGTGTGGTTGGACTCTCTCTGACACGTTCTCAAAGGTCAGATGTGACTTGTGGTTGGACTCTCTCTCTCTAAGGTGACTGACACGTTCTCAAAGGTCAGATGTGACTTGTGGTTGGACTCTCTCTCTGACACGTTCTCAAAGGTCAGATGTGACTTGTGGTTGGACTCTCTCAGACACGTTCTGCAAACCGGTCAGATGTGACTTGTGGTTGGACTCTCACTGACACGTTCTCAAAGGTCAGATGTGACTGTGGTTGACTCTCTCTGACACGTTCTCAAAGGTCAGATGTGACTTGTGGTTGGACTCTCTCAGACACGTTCTCAAAGGTCAGATGTGACTTGTGGTTGGACTCTCTCCTGACACGTTCTCTCCAAAGGTCAGATGTGACTTGTGGTTGGACTGCATCTCTGACACGTTCTCAAAGGTCAGACTGGACTTGTGGTTGACTCTCTGCTGACACGTTTCTCAAAAGGTCAGATGTGACTCATGTGGTTGGACTCTCCTCTTGACACGTTCTCAAAGGTCAGATGTACTTGTGGTTGGACTCCGCTCTGACCACTTCAAAGGTCAATGTGACTGTGTTGGACTCTCTCTGACACGTTCTCAAAGGTCAGATGTGACTTGTGGTTGAGACTCTCTTCTGACACGTTCTCAAGGCAGATTGACCTTCGTGGCGTTGGACTCTCTCTGACACGTTCTCAAAGGTCAGATGTGACTTTGGTTGCGACTCTCTCTGACACGTTCTCTAAGGTCAGGGATGTGACTTGTGGTTGGACTCTCATCGACCAACTGTTCTCAAAGTCAGATGTGAACCTTGTGGTTGACTCCTCTGAGGCACGTTCTCAAAGGTCAGACGAAAACCACTACGCGAAACTCCTACAAGGACATAAGAGGACTACAAAACGTCTGCCGTGGTCCACAGTCATGCTCTCCCCTCTGGTGCGCAGGCCGAAGCCGCCGCTGACTGTTTGGATGTTCATTTTCGCATTATTCCTCTTGAGAAACTTTATCCTCATGATGAGGCGCATAATGAGGCTCAATGAGCTTCTGACGAGGGTACGATGATGCTCGGTCAAGAATGAGGCTCATAGATGAGGCTCATGATGAGGCTCAAGTGAGCTGAGAGGTCATGAAGAGCTCAATGAGGTCCATGATAGGCTCATAATGAGGCTCAATTGATGAGGCTCATCATGATGAGGCTGCAAGATGAGTCATCATGATGAGGCTCATGATAGGCTCATCATGATGACGGCTCATGATGAGGCCTCTCATCATGATAGGCTCATGATGAGGCTCATCATGATGAGCGCTCATGATGAGCTCATCATGACGGGCTCATGACAGGCTCGATGATGATGAGGCTCATCATGATGAGGCAGCTCATGATGAGGCTCATCATGATGAGGCATCATGTAGAGACATGATGAGCTAACATGACAGTCGAGGCTCATGATGCCCCCCTCTATCATGAGAGTAAACATGAGCAGTCGTGCCTTGGCCCGCCTCCTCTAACCAAAGTCACCCAGGACCATCTGAGGCACGGCTCGTGAATTATTTTATGGCTTTACAAAGGATCGGAAAAGGTTGTGAATGAGTTGGTTTTAGTTTTGATTTGTGAATTTAATCTTACGTCACATCTGCTGCTCATGCTGAACCAGGAAGTATCATTACATCGGATGAAAGAAAAAGTACAGCCATGTATCAGATGTAGTTTGTTCTGTGTGTGTGTGTCTGCCGTAGAGAACCTGCATGAGCAGATTCATGGAATCCCACGAATCTGAGCTGTTCGTTCAGCACCAGGGGGGGTCAAAGTTTTTTCACCACTGCGGCCGCATTTTGAAACTTATACGGACTGCAGAGGGCCACAGTCACAAACCCGGCAGCAAAGTTGAATCATTCCAAATGTTGCATTTGACATGGTATTCGATGGCCTCAACATCTTTAATAAGGCTTGGAACCATTAACATTAGGCTGTGTATTAACATCAAAATGCTTGAATTTTTACAAGTTTTACTCAGTAAAAAAGTACGCTACTTTTTGTTTGTTGACCCAACTTGGCACCAAGCCGGAGGGCCAACAAAAATTGGTTCTGAGGGCCGAATTTGCGCCCCCGGGCCGTAGTTTGGACATGCCTGGTTTACACCTCCGGCCCTGACGACCTCTGAGTGTGATTGTGTGCACCAGCCTGAGACAACGCCCCCTTCAGGAAGTGTGCCCACCTGCACTTAGCCCTCTTAAACCCAGGTCCAAAAGTAAAGTGGTCCTCAAACAGGTCCATAAACCCGGGGCAGACTTCCTGTTTGGACACAGTCTGAGCAGCTGTTCCTCCAGCGACAGACTTGGATGTGACGACTGGAGCTGCAACAGTTAATCAATCACTAAAAATCAGCTCATAATCACTAGAAATCAGCTCATAATCAACTCATAATCAACTCATAATCACTCATAATCAACTCATAATCACTCATAATCAACTCATAATCACTCATAATCAGCTCATAATCACTAATAATCAACTCATAATCACTAATAATCAACTCATAATCACTAATAATCAACTCATAGTCACTAATAATCAGCTCATAATCACTCATAATCAACTCATAATCACTCATAATCAACTCATAATCAGCTCATAATCACTAATAATCAACTCATAATCACTAATAATCAACTCATAATCACTCATAATCAGCTCATAATCACTAATAATCAGCTCATAATCAACTCATAATCAACTCATAATCACTCATAATCAACTCATAATCACTCATAATCAACTCATAATCACTCATAATCAGCTCATAATCACTAATAATCAGCTCATAATCAAACATAATCAACTCATAATCAACTCATAATCACTAATAATCAACTCATAATCACTAATAATCAACTCATAGTCACTAATAATCAGCTCATAATCACTAATAATCAGCTCATAATCACTCATAATCAACTCATAATCACTAATAATCAACTCATAATCACTAATAATCAGCTCATAATCACTAATAATCAGCTCATAATCACTAATAATCATCACTCATAATCACTCATAATAATCATCACTCATAATCATAAGACTAAAACACACGAAAAGTCCTTGAATGACAAAGACCGTCACATAATTAAATAAACAAACTGTTAATGTCATTAATAACACACTTCCTTTGTAAAGTTTCCATATTTCAACCTTTATTTGGTCGATTTTGTATTTAAAAAGTGCAAAATAGAAATAATCGTTTGAATGTTCTACACAAAACTGTTTCGTCACACGATTTCAGTTTTATCTCGATTTGCCTCAGAAGAGTAAAAACCTAATCGTTTTCCAGGGTAACCCTCTGGAGCCGTGTACTTCTTGTATCTGCCAGAGGGCGGCGTACTAAACCCAACACTTCAAAGTCAAAACACGCGTACGAAAATGCCAGATTTTGTGCTTTTAATTTCCTCTAAACTTTTTACTCTTACATTATTATACTCTTACATTATTATATTGTACTTGTAATAGAGTAAGATTATTCTGAAGTAACATTTCTCTCAGACCCCCTCTAGTGCCCTCTAGTGCCCTCGTTCGGTGCCCTCTGGTGCCTCTATTTCCCCTCTAGTGCCCCTGGTGCCCTCTATTCCCCTCTAGTGCCCTATTGTGCCCTCTGGTGCTCTCTGGTGCCCCTGCTGATGGCGAGGCGTTTACCTGTGTGCGGCGGTGTGAGGCTCATGCAGCTGTTCAGTTCTTGCTCCCATGCGCCTCCCTGTGGAGCACAAACAAACCACACTTAAAAGAGTCCCTGAGATGGGCCAGCTTTCATCCTGTTGTACAGACTGACAGGGCCCGCCCTGTGGGGCGGGGCTTACACCAGAGGAGGATATAAACCTGAGTTTTCTCTGTCAAGCTTTTCTACAATGGAACCCTCCTGGACGAATGAGGGATTACACCTTCACCTTACCTATGTTCCTCGCCCACTTTCCACTTCGGAACCCCGCTCTGCCACCGTTTGGCATTTACGGTAAAGACGATCCGGACAGAGACGCCGGGACAGACGACCGGACAGACGAGGCCGCCGGGCACAAGAACGAGCCCGGGACAGAAGAAGAGCCCCGGGACAGAGAGCCCGGGACAGAACGAGCCAGGGACAGACGGAGCCCCCGGGACACGAAAGAGCCCGGCCGGGACAGACGAGCCCGGGACAGACGAGCCCCGGGACAGAAGACGCCCGGGACAGAAGAGCCCGGACAGACCGAGCCCGGACAGAACAGGCCCGGGACAGAGAAGCCGGGACAGACGAGCCCGGGACAGACGAGCCCGGGACGACGAGCCGGGACAGAAGAGCCCGGGACAGACGAGCCCGGGACAGACGACCCGGGACAGCCGGGACGACGGCCCGGACAAACGAGCCCGGGACAGATGAGCCCGGGACAGACGAGCCCGGGACAGACCGAGCCCAGGGACAGACGAGCAAGACGAGCCTGGGCGACGAGGAAAGCCCCGTCTGAGTGCGGTGCGAGGCTGAGAGGCCCCGGGGCACATTCCTCCGGCGTGTCCCGACATCGATCCCCGACAGAGCGCCCACCGCCACACGACCCACAAACCCCTCCAGGGACAGACCGCCGGCTTCAGAGTTTGGAACGACAGGACGGAGGTAAAAGCGCGGGGACAAATCTGTTTTTCCACACATACATTGTCAAAGCATTTTGCACTTTCACTGCAACGAATTATAGAACGTTTGATCCTCAGGGAAGCAGGAAGTGCGGCGCTAGCATCTAATGTTTGTTAGCGTCAAACTCGCCCGGAAACGCGCGAAAAAGTCGCGACGCGTTTAAGGGTGAACAAGTTCTGTTTGAGCGTCCCAATAACCCAAATTCTGTTGAGCGTCCCAAACGTAACCCAAATATCGTGATGTCGGGACGTAACGATGACCCAATATAGTTGATGTCGGGAACGTAACAATGACCCAAATATCGTGATGTCGGGACGTAATCAATGACCCAAATATCGTGATGTCGGGACGTGACAATGACCCAAATATCGGTTTGAATATCGGGTCGGGACGTAACAATGACCCAAATATCGTGATGTCGGGACGTAACAATGACCCAAATATCATGATGTCGGCCGACGTAGCTCGACAACTGACCCAAATATCTGATTCGGACGTAACAATGACCCAAATATCTTCACTAGATACATGTCGTCGGGACGCAAACAATTCGACCAAATATCGGTGATGTCGGAAACCGACGTGACATGACCCAAATATCGTGAGTCGGGAACCTTAACGTGACAATGACCCAAAATCGTGATGTCGATGACCCAAATATCGTGACTGACAATGACCAAATATCTATGTCGGACGCTGACAATGACCCAAATATCGTACTGTCCGGGGACGCTGACAATGACCAAATATCTGAATGTCTGGGAATAACAGTGACCCAAATACGTGAATGTCGGACGTAACAATGACCCAAAATACGTGGGACGATGACCCAAATATCGTGATGGGACGATCGTAACAATGACCCAAACGTGATGTCGGGACGTGACCAACGTATCGATGACCCAAATATCGATGTCGGACGACAATGACCCAAATATCGTTTCGTGACAATGACCCAAATATGTCGACGTGACAATGACCCAAATATGTGTCGGGACGTGACAATGACCCAAATACGTGATGTCGGGACAAATGACCCAAATATCGTGATGTCGGGACGTAACAATGACCCAAATATCGTGACGTGGGACGTGACAATGACCCAAATATCGTTATGTCGGACGTGACAATGACCCAAATATCGTGACGTCGGGACGTGACAATGACCCAAATATCGTGACGTCGGGATGACAATGACCCAAATATCGTGATGTCGGGACGTAACAATGACCCAAATATCGTGATGTCGGGACGTGACAATGACCCAAAACGATGTCGGGACGTGACAATGACCAAATACGTGACGTCGGGACGACAATGACCCAAATATCGATCGTGACAATGACCCAAATATCGTGATGTCGGGACGTATGACCCAAATATCGACGTGACAAATACGTGATGTCGGGACGTAACAATGACCCAAATATCGTGACGTCGTATCGTCTTGAGTCGAGTACTTATATTTGTCAAAGAAAAACTCGATAGTATTGGATGATCAAAGCCTAATCCAGGGACTCTCCCATGAGACATCAAACCCCAGAATAAATACATCTGTGTCGTTAACGTTCCCTAGCAACCACAGTGTTTGAGTCGGACATAAGCGTCACAGAAAACCCTGGGCCTGAACTGAACTGGACCTGACCCAGGGACTTGTCACTTTCTCCAAACACAACATCCGTTACTACGACAACAAAAAACTAAACCGGGTCAGAGCGGGACTAGGACAGGACTGAACAGGTCTGGGCCAGGTCTGGACCCGGAGCAAATCCACCAAACAGAAGCTTTTGTTTGAGCCGCTTCACCTTTTAACGGAAGCGTCTGGGCCCAAGAGCGTCGGCCTCCAAAGGAACGCTTTCTCCAAGAATGATGGATGAAGAACAACACGGAATAACAGGACTGTCGCCAGCAGAGGGAGCATGGACCGAGGTGATTAAAGGGACGACTCTGTAAAGCCTAAAACATTAGGCATTTAACTTCCATGAGTCAAGGAGATGATTCCACAGCAGGACCTTCTGAGCCAGAAGACAGACGCTGGACAGAAGACAGTGGAGATAAAGGCGTGTGCTGCTGCGCTTATCCCAGGAACACTCACTCTGCTCTGGGTAGTGTCGGCTCTGTTGGCCCCTGCTCCGCCTCCGAGCTCTGGAAACACTCACAGCTCCAACCACAACGCTCACAGCTCCAACCACAACGCCCACAGCTCCAACCACAACGCTCACAGCTCCAACCACAACGCTCACAGCTCCAACCACAACGCTCACAGCTCCAACCACAACGCTCACAGCTCCAACCACAACGCTCACAGCTCCAACCACAACGCTCACAGCTCCAACCACAACGCTCACAGCTCCAACCACAACGCTCACAGCTCCAACCACAACGCTCACAGCTCCAACCAAACGCAGATCATGGTCCATCGGCACCTTTCATGTCTTTTTGGTTCGTTTCACCTTCACTTTTGGCTCCGCCCAAACCACAAACGCGAAACACCATATTCTGGACGATCTGGAGATGATCGAACAACAAGAATCCAGGACAAAAACATGTGATTTCGGGCCATTAACTGCACATGGGGCCGTGACATCATTCATATTTTCATAATGACACAAAAATGGACGTGCGTGAAAATATAAATCTGATGCTGTTCTAATGACTCTCCCAGATGTTCCTGTGGTTCCACGCCTGCTCTGAGTCAAACGCACAGCTCCTTTAGTCACACCTTCAGCACAACATAAACTGTTCATAGTTTCACCCTGGAAAACAAGTCAGAATTTACCCTGCAACTGTCAAACTGCAGATGTTTGACCTGGTTTGATGTTCACCATCGCTGTAATCATCTCCATGAACGGAGTCTGTCGAAGTCGCGAGCGAACCATGACACGGACCACAAAAACGCTCATCTTTGAGGGACCACGTTTTCATTTCGATTACACTGGATGTTCCAAAGCGTCTGAAACACAGTCAAATCTAATCCAACTTTATTTGTAGAGCACCTTAAAAACAACAAAGTCTGACAATGTAAACAAACACGCATTTAAAAACAACAGATCTCTCCTTTTTCCTTTTAGTCTTTACGTTTGGGACACGTAAAGCTCAGTGAGTCCGAGCCTGAGATTACAAGATCCAGTAGACCTTGGAAGACCGAGAAGGTCGCCGGAGACCGAGACCGAGAGACCGATGAGACCTGAGAGACCGAGAGACCGAGAGAATCGAGAGATCCGAGAGTCCGAGAGTCCGAGAGACGAGATGAGACGAGAGACCGAGAGACCGAGAGACCATGAGATGATTAGCCGAGAGACCGATTGTGAGACCTTGAGGAGACCGAGAGACGCAGAGTCCAGAGTCCAGACGACCAGAAGAGACCGAGAGCCCGAGAGCCCCAGAGACCGAGAGACGATGAGACAGATAGAGACCGAGAGACGAGTAGACCCGAGAGAGATCCAGTCCAGAGACGAGAGAACCGAGAGCACCAGAGTCAGAGTCGACAGAGACGACCGAGAACCAGGTAGCTCGAGAAGACCGAGACGCAGAAGACCAGAGTCAACCGAGACCCGAAGAGATCGGAGAGACTTAGAGAGACCGAGAGAGACCAGAGTCCAGAGACCGAGAGACCCAGAGTCCAGAGACGAGAGACCGAGAGAACCGAGAGACCAGAGTCCAGAGACCGGAGACGAGAGAGTCCGAGGAGACCGAGAGACCATGGACGAGACCGAGAGACCCGAGGAGACAGATCCGGAGAGACCAGAGACCGAGAGACCGAGAGACCGAGAGACCGATGAACTAGACCGAGAGCCGAGAGACGAAACGAGACCGAGAGACCGAGAGACCGAGAGTACCAGAAGAACCGAGAGACCGAGAGACCGGGGAGACCGAAAGAGGACCGAGAGACCGAGAGACCGAGAGACCGAGAGTCCAGAGACCGAGAGAACCGAGAGACCGATGAACCGAAGACGAGAGCAGAACGAGAGACCGAGAGGACCGAGAGACCGAGCGAGACCAGAGTCCGAAGAGACCGAGAGAACAGAGAGACCGCAGAGACCGGAGACGAGGAGAGACGAGAGACCGAGATCAGAGAGCGAGAGACCCGAGAGACCGAGAGACCGAGAGTTACGCGAGGGAGGACCGAGAGACACGAGAGCCAGAGACTCAAAATCCGAGAGTACGAGAGTCAGTGAGACCGTATGAGATCGCGAGAGACACAGAGTCCGAGAGTCCAGAGACCGAGAGGCCGAGAGCGCGAGAGACCGGAGGATCGAGAGACACGAGAGTCCAGAGACCGAGAGACAGAGTCCAGAGTCCAGAGACGAGAGAGAGACCGAGAGACCAGAGTCCAGAGTCCAGAGACCGAGAGACCGAGAGCCTGAGAGACCTTTACGACCAGAACACAGATCGTTTTAAAACCAGTGCGATCAGAAAAGCCAGAGACCGAGAAAGACTTTAAAGATCGGGACGAGAGCCGAGTGCCCGTGTTTTTGAGTGCCAGTTCAAAGCCGAGCGGCGGCGAGAGACGAGAGACCAGAGACCGAAGAGACCAGAGACCGAGAGACCGAGAGACCGAGAGACCGAGAGACCGAGAGCCGAGAGAGAGACCGAGAGACCGAGAGTCAGAGACCGAGGACGAGAGCGTTGGAGAGTCCGAGAGACCGGAGAGGTAGACCGAGAGACCAGAGAGACGAGAAGAGAGAGACCGAAGTCCGAGCAGAGAGTCCGAGAGACGAGAAGACCGAGAGACGAAGAGATCCGAGAGACCGAGAGACCGAGAGACCGAGATCCGAGAGACCGAGAGACCGAGAGACCGAGAGACCGACGAGACCGAGAGAGAGTCCCGAGAGACCAGAGAGACCGAGACCGAGGTCGGACGAGAGACCGAGAGACCGAGAGACCGAGAGACGAGAGACCAGAGAGAGACCGAGAGACCGAGAGAGACCGAGAGACAGAGAGCCAGAGAACCCGACAGAGACCAGGACCGAGAGCAGAGTCCAGAGACCGAGAGACCAGAGAGACCGAGAGACCGAGAGACGAGAGCCCGAGAGACCGAGAGACGATCAGAGAGTCCAGAGACCGAGAACAGAGATCCAGAGAGTCCAGATCGACCGAGATTCGAGAGACCGAGAACAGAGATTCCAGAGACCGAGAAGGAAAACAGAGATCCAGGACGAGAGACCGAGAAGAGAGGGAACGAGAGAGACCGAGAGACCGAGAGACCGAGAGAGTCCGAGAGTCCGAGAGACGAGAGACCGAGAGCCCGAGAGACCGAGAGAGACCGAGAGACCGAGAGACCGAGAGACAGAGACCCAGAGTGAGACCGAGAGACCGAGAGTCCGAGAGACCCGAGAGACCGAGAGACCGAGAGTCCGAGAGACCGAGAGACCGAGAGACCGAGAGTCCGAGAGACCGAGAGACCAGAGACCGAGAGACGACTAGAGACAGCTCCGAGAGAGAGAGCCCGAGAGACCGAGAGACCGAGAGAACCCGTGAGACCGAGAGACCGAGAGAGAGGATTCCAGACCGAGAGAGACGAGAGACAGAGAGTCCGAGAGAGACCGAGAACTCGAGAGACGAGAGACGAGAGAGAGACCGAGAGACCGAGAGACCGAGAGACCGAGACCGAAGAGAGACGAGAGACCGAGAGACCGAGAGACCGCTTCCAGAGACCGAGAGACCAGGTCGAGAGACCGTCCAGAGACCTTGAAAACCTGCGAATCTCAGAGACGAGAGAGTCCAGAGACCGAGAGACAGAGAGTCGAGAGTCCGAGAGACGAGAGACCGAGAGACCGAGAGACGAGAGACCAGAGCTCAGAGAGACCGAGAGACCGACCGAGAGACAGAGAGACCGAGACATTGAGAGAGAGAAGACAGACCCGAGAGACAGAGATCCGAGAGAGACCGAGAGACCGAGAGACAGAGACAGATCCAGAGACCCGAGAGACCGAGAGACATCCGAGTCCGAGAGACCGAGACGAGACGAGAGACCAGAGATCCGAGAGTGAGACCGAGAGAGAAGACCAGAGACCGAGAGACCGAGAGACCGACCGAGGGCCTAGACCGAGAGACCGAGAGACCCAGAGACGAGAGAACCGAGAGACAGAGATCCAGAGACAGAGACCAGAGTCGAGAGACCCAGAGAGTCCAGAGACCGAGAGACCGAGAGACACAGGAAGCAGAGTCCAGAACCGAGAACCGAGAGACGAGAGACCGAGACACCGAGAGACCGCGAGAGACGAGAGACCCAGAGTCAGAGACCGAGAGAGACCAGAGAGACGAGAGTCCGAAGACCGAGAGCCTCGCCGAGAGCCCGGCGCTCGAGAGACAGAGAGTCCGAGAGGACGCAGAGCTGACAAGGCCGGGACCTTTACGACCAAACACAATCGTTTTAAAACCAGTGCGATCAGAAAGAGCCAGAGCAAAGACTTTAAAGATCGGGACGTGCCCGTGTTTTTGAAGTGCCAGTTCAAAGCCGAGCGGCGGCGTTTTTGGACGCGTTGTGGTGCAAACCCGTGATGATTGGTTGAACCCGACGCAGGCGCAGTTATTGTCATTCGAAAGAACTTAAGGAAAACATGGGAACTTTGTGGTCCCAATCCGTCACGACACAGCTTCAACCCGTGGATTTCTCGCTTGGTCGTTTGAAAACCTGCGAATCTTCCGTAGAGTCTTCTGACATTATGACATCACATCAGAATGTCGAGGGCCTATTGTACACAGGAAGCTCCGCCCCCTTCCTCGCCAGGCGCTGAGGACGCGCTGACAAGGCCGGGGCTCGTTTCCCCCAGAGAAAAAAACCCAAACATCCTGCGAGCGTTCCCGTCGATGCAGGGACGTGTCAGCGCCGCCTTCCCGCCTCCGCCGCGACCCGTTTGGTGCGGATGTGTCTGTGCCAGGGTGAACGGCACGCGCTAAATTACAGAGAAGACACATTCCATCGCAATCGCCCCGAGAGAGGCAGGCAACAAAACACATCATTATACGGAGTCACAGCTGACGGGCCAGAACATCTCGGCTGAGTTCCCTTCTGCGACTGAGAGACCGGTTCTAAACCTGTTCTAGACCTGCGCTGGGCCCGGCTCGGCTCGGCGTGAATACTGGAGATGTGCCAAAGGGTTTGTGAGAGATCTTCCACAGACACGCTTCAGAAGACACGTCTCGACTGGCTCTGGTCCGAGTGAAACCCACGGACACAATCCAGAGTGTTAATGTTCTTAAAGTGCGTCCAACCTTCACAGAGAGCAAAACAGAACAAGAACAAGTACAATAAAGGATAACGTCTAAATGAGTGTCTTTAGCTGCTTTTTTAAAAGAGTGCTGGGGGCCGGGGGGCCGGGGGGCCAGGGGACGGGGGCAGGGCAATGCCTATCATTTGGGGCCAACAGCCTGAAAGGACAGGCCCCCCTGGGTTGTAAAGAGGGTCTCTGGGACCATCAAGAGGCCTCTGACCTGAGGACTGGAGGTGTCCGGTTAGAAGTATAAGAGCGCAGCAAGTCAATTGAGGCCCCGAGGCCCCGAGGCCCCGAGGCGGGAGGTCCGGAGGTCCTGTTGGTTCAGAGCTCCAAGGTAAAACTGTTATTTTGAAATAATACAGAAATATACTTTGTGTTTGTTTGTGTGTTTGTTTTGTTTTGGTTTTTTGTTTGTTTTGTGTGTGTGTTTTTTGTCTGTTGGTTTGTTTGTGTGTTTGTTTGTGTGTTTTTTTTGTTTTGGTGTATTGTTTATGTGTGTGTTTGTTTTGTTTGTGTGTTTGTGTGTGTGTGTGTGTGTGTGTGTTTGTTCGTGTGTGTGTGTTTTGTGTGTGTGTGTGTTTGTTCGTGTGTGTGTGTGTGCTGTATCGTGTGTGTGGTGTGTGTGTGATGGTGTGTGTGTGTGTGTTTGTGTGTGTGTGTGGTGTTGTTTGTATGTGTGTGTTTGTGTGTGTGTGTGTGTGTGTGTTTGTTCCGTGTGTGTGTTGTGTGTGTTGTGGTGTGTGTGTGTGTTTGTTTTGTGTGTTTGTTTGTGGTGTGTGTGTGTGTGTGTGTGTCTTGTTCGTGTGTGTGTTTGTGTGTGTGTTGTGTTGTCGTGGGGTGTGTTGTTGTGTTGTGTGTGTTCTCGTGTGTGTGGTGTTGTTCGTGTGTTGTGTTTGTGTGTGTTGTGTTGTGTGTGTGTTGTGTGTGGTTGTTGTGTGTGTGTTGTGTGTCGTGTGTGTGTTGTGTGTGTTGTGTGTGTGTGTGTGTTGTGTGTGTTCTTTGTGTGTGTGTGTGTGTGTTCTGTGTGTGTTGTGTGTGTGTTGGTGTGGTTCGTGTGTGTGTGTGTGTGTGTGTGGTGTGTGTGTTGTGTGGTGTTGTGTGTGTGTGTGTTGTGTGTGTGTTGTTGTGTGTGTGTGTTGTGTTTGTGTGTGTTGTGTGTGGTGGTGTGTGTGTGTGTTGCGTGTGTGTGTGTGTGTGTGTTTTGTGTGTTGGTGTTCGTGTGTTGTGTGTGTGTGTGTGTGTTGTGTGTGTGTGTGTGTGTGGTAGTGGTGTGTGGTGTGAGTTGTGGGTGGTTGTGGTGTTGTTCGTGTTGTGTGTTGTGTGTGTGTGTGTTGTTTCGTCCGTGTGTGTGTTTGTGTGTTGGTGTGTTTTTGTGTGTTGGTGTGTTTGTTCGTGTGTGTGTGTGTGTGTGTGTGTGTGTGTGTGTGTGTGTGTGTGTGTGTGTTTGTGTGTGTGTGTGTTTGTGTTGGGTGTGGTGTGCGTGTGTGGTGGTGTGGTGTGTGTTGTGTGTTGTTTGTTCGTTGTGGTGGTTTCGTGTGTGTGTTTGTTTGGGTTGTTGTTTTTGGGTTTTGTCGTGTGTGTTGTGTGTGTTGTGTGTGTGTGTGTGTTGGTGTCGTGTGTGGTTGTTTTGTGTGTGTTCGTGTGTGTGTTTTGGTGTTGTTGGGTGGTGTTGTTGTGTTTTGTGGGTTTGTGTTGTGTGTTCGTATGTGTTGTTGGTGTGTTGCGTGTGGTGTTGGTTGGGGTTGTGTTGTGCGGTGGGTGTGGTGTGTGTTTGTATCGTGTGTGTGTGTGTTGTGTGTGTGTGTGTGTGTGTGTCGTGTGTGTGTTTGTTGTGTGTGTGTTTTGGGTGTGTGTGTTTGTGTGTGTGGTGTGTTTGTGTTGGTGTGTGTGTGTGTTGGTTGTCGGTGTGTGTGGTTGTGTTTTTACGTAGTGTGTGTTTGTGTGTGTGTTTCGTTGTCGATTACATGTGTGTGTGTGTGTGTGTGTGTGTGTGTGGTGTGTTGTGTGTGTGTGTGTGTGTGTGTTGTTGTTGTTGTGTGTGTTGTGTGTTGTGCGTTGTGTGTTGTGTGTGTGTGTTTGTGTGTGGTGTGTGTGTTCTTTTGGTGTGGCGTGTGTGTGTGTTGTGTTGTTCTGTTCGTCGTGTGTGTTTGTGTGTGTGTGTGTGTTTGTGATGGTTGTGTGTGTTGTGTGTGTGTGTTGTCGTGTGTGCTGTGTGTGTGTGGTGTGTTTTGTGTGTGTTGGTTTGTTGTTTTGGTTCTAGTTTGCTTGTAGTGTGTGTGTGTGTGTGTTGTGTGTAGTGTGTGTGTTGTGTTGTGTGTCGTTTTTGGTTGTGGTGCTGTGTTTGTGTGTTTGATTTGTGGTGTGTGGTGTCGTGTGTGTTGTTGTGTGGGTGGTTTTTTGGTTTTTGTGTTGGATTTTGTGGGTTTGTGTGGTTCGTGTTTGTCGTTGTGTCGTTCGTTCGCAAGTGTTTCGTGCTCAATTTAAAGCAGATTGTTTAAATCAAGTAAAAGAGCCAAAAGAAGAAACAATCGTCCATGTTTGGATCAAGTTGATGTTGAGTCGTTTTAAATAAATAAACAAAACTTTGTGACAAAGACAGAGGACTGGACTTGGATCCAACCAAAGAGTCTTCAAACTGCAGAAAAGCTCTCATCAGGAAAGGTCTCCCCATAACGACGATAGAAACTAAATCAACGGTAAAATCAAGTGAACTTCAAGTCACAAAGAATGTGAAACTCAAAATGTTCAACAGAATTGATCTCAATATGTTCTACAAAGAACTGTGAAACTTCAAATGTTCTACAAAGAACTGTGAAACTTCAAATGTTCTAACAAGAACTGTGGGAACTTCAAAATTTCTGATACGTAGAATCTGTGAAACTCAAATGTTCTACAAAGAACTGTGAAATCTCAAATGTTCTACAAAGAACGTGGAACTTCAATAGTTCCACAAAGAGAACTGTGGAAACTTCAAATGTTCCACAAAGAACTGTGAAACTTTCAATGTTCCACAAAGAACTGTGAAACTTCAAATGTTCCACAAAGAACTGTGAAACTTCCAACAATGTTCCACAAGAACTGTGAAACTTCAAATGTTCTAAAAGAACTGTGAAACTCAAATGTTTCTAACAACAGAACTGTGGAACTTCAAATGTTCTTACGTAGACTGTGAAACTTCAAATGTTCTACAGAAGAACAGAATGTTCCACAAAAACTGTGGAACTTCAAATGTTCACAAAGAACTGTGAACTTCAATGTTCACAAAGAACTGTGAAGCTTCATATGTTTCACAAAGAACTGTGAAACTTCAAATGTTCCACAAGAACTGTGAAACTTCAAATGTTTCCCAAAGAACTGTGAACTTCAAATGTTCTTAAACAAAGAACTGTGAAACTTCAAATGTTTCTACAAAGAACTGTGGGAACTTCAAAATGTTCTACAAAAACTGTGAACTTCAAATGTTCTAATCGTGAACTGTGAAACTCAAATGTTCTACGTAGAACTGTGAAATTCAAATGTTCTACGTAGAACTGTGAAACTTCAAATGTTCTACTAGAACTTGTGAACTTCAAATGTTCTACGAGAACTGTGAAACTTCAAATGTTCTACAAAGAACTGTGAAACTTCTAAATGTTCCTACAAAGAACTGTGAAACTTCAAATGTTCTCAAAGAACTGTGGAACTTCAAATGTTCTACGTAGAACTGTGACTATCAAATGTTTCTACGTAGAACTGTGAGAAACTTCAAATGTTCTATCAAAGTTTAGAACTGTGAAACTTCAAATGTTCCTAACATAAGAACTGTTGAAACTTCAAAAGCTGTTTCTACAAAGAACTGTGAAACGTCAATGTTCTACGTAGAACTGTAAACTTCAAATGTTCTACAAAGAACTGTGAAACTTCAAATGTTCTACAAAGAACTGTGAACTTCAAATGTTCTACAAAGAACTGTGACACTTCAAATGTTCTACAAAGACTGTGGACACTTTCAAATTGTTCTATAAAGAACTGTGAACTCAAATCGTTCTAAAGGCTAAATGTGAAAGGTCAATGTCTAGTAGAACTGTGAAACTTCAAGATGTTCTACAAAACTTCAAAATGTTTCACAAAGAACTGTGGGAACTCAAATGTTGCTAACCAAAGAAGTGTGACATCAAATGTTCTAAATGAACTGTGAACACTCAAATGTTCTACACAAACGTGGAATTCATTACACACATGTTTAAGAACTGTGAAAGGCTTCAAATGTCTGTGCTTCCATTACACTATTCAAACTTGAATTCATTAGTTTGATTTCTATAAGATGCCTCAAATGTCACAACGGATTAAAACTATTCAACTGGAACAAACAAGAATGGAAATATCTCGACGTAATCAATTAGAAGTATTAGTTGATGAAATCAATGTCTAAAGACGCTAAATTTCTCAAGATGTGATAATGTACCAATGTAAAGTGTGAAATAAAGTTAAATGGACTTCAATTACAAAATGCTCAGAATAACTTCCTAACTAATGTTCTACAGCCTGTAATAAAGTCTACAACTTTCTAAGACTACTCAGTACTAACAAAGAACTGTGAAACTTCAAATGTTCTTACAAAGAACTGTGGAACTTCAAATGTTCTACAAAGAACTGTGAAACTTCAAATGTTCTACAAAGAACTGTGAAACTTCAAATGTTTACAAAGAACTGTGAAACAAATGTTCTACAAAGAACTGTGAAACTTCAAATGTTCTACAAAACTTCAAATGTTCTACAAAGAACTGTGAAACTTCAAATGTTCTACAAAGAACTGTGAAACTTCAAATGTTCTACAAAACTTCAAATGTTCCACAAAGAACTGTGAAACTTCAAATGTTCTACAAAACTTCAAATGTTCTACAAAGAACTGTGACACTTCAAATGTTCTACAAAACTTCAAATGTTCTACAAAGAACTGTGACACTTCAAATGTTCTACAAAACTTCAAATGTTCTACAAAGAACTGAGGTTATTTCCACGTTCTACGGCTTGAATAATGTTTGTACAAACAAATGTTAGTGAACAACATGAATGCACGAACCCGAACCCAGGTGTAAAGTGGAAGAACAAATCTCATTATAATGTACTTCTATATATAGTCCCGACGAGACGAGCGCCACCGTGAGGAAACATGAGGAAACTGCAGGCCTGCGCGTGGACAAAGCCTGTTCTGTGCTGCTTTCATAAGTCGCGGTTCCTTCTGTTCTGTTCCGTTCCGTTCTGTTCGGAGCAGAGTCGCCGCTCAGTCTCAGCGCTTCTTTTGCCAGTGGGAAAACTTGCATCATGGGACACGGCGGAGGTCTTGGACTGGAGCGTGCGTGCGACTTTTCCAGTCCCACCCACATTTCAAGACGCTTCATACGACGTTCTACATTATTATTAACTCGACTTTATCGTTCAGAACGTTGGAGTTCAGGAAGCGTACGAGGAATCGCGATCGAACATTTGATGGAGTATTTTACTGTTGTTTGCTCTTGGTGTCAGTAATTAATTTGACCCCGTGACGCCCTCATGTCGCCCGTCACATGTTCGTTTGTCCACAAAGGAGAAGAACGTAAGAGAGGAAAAGTACTTTCTAAAGAAGCGGCACAAAAGTGTGATGAAAGCTCACGGCGCCAACTGAATCATGCTTTTGGAGTTTCACACATTTTGTTCTAAATGTGGGAAAAAGTGCACGTTTTGGCCCGACAAAATTCAACTAAAATTCAAGTATCAAACTATCAAAGTTCAAACGTCATAAGATCTTATTTCAGACAATGAATGACCAAAGATTTCCACAGTCACCAAGAGCTCAAGGGCGTGGCACCGCAGTACCTTTAGTATGAACACGTACTTTTGGTCGCATTTACTTTTGGTCACATGTACTTTTGATCACATGTACTTTTGGTCACATGTACTTTTGGTCACATGTACTTTTGGTCACATGTACGTTTGGCCACATGTACTTTTGGTCACATGCACTTTTGGTCACATGTACTTTTGGTCACATGTGCGTTTGGTCACATGTACTTTTGGTCACATGTGCGTTTGGTCACATGTGCGTTTGGCCACATGAGCGTTTGGTCACATGTGCGTTTGGTCACATGTACGTTTGGTCACATGTACTTTTGGTCACATGTGCGTTTGGTCACATGTGCGTTTGGTCACATGTGCGTGTGGTCACATGGACAGGTAGGGTTTTGGTGCTGATGTTTTGCTGGTTTAAGGAAGATGTTTTACCACAGACCTCCAGCAGGGGCAGAGTCTGAGGTGAAAGTACAACACTCACTGTGTTTGTTTATTAGCATCCAGCGTGTCAGAGGCGGGACCAAATGTGACTCATGAGAACAAACTACAGTGACAGTGAAACGACATGTCCCACGGGACCAGGCCCAGGTCTCGTCCGTCCCACTGGACCAGGCCCGGGTCTCGTTCGTCCCACGGGACCAGGCCCGGGTCTCGTCCGTCCCACTGGACCAGGCCGGGTCCGTCCCCCAGGCCCGGGTCTCGTCCGTCCCACTGGACCAGGCCCGGGTCTCGTTCGTCCCACTGGACCAGGCCCGGGTCTCGTTCGTCCACTGGACCGGGCCTTCTCTCGTTCGTCCCACTGGACCAGCCGGGTCCGTCCACTGGACCGGGTCTGTCTCTCCCGCCACTGGACCAGGCCCGGTCTCGTCCGTCCCACTGGACCAGCCCGGGTCGTCCGTCCCACTGGACCAGGCCCGGGTCTCGTCCGTGTCCCACTGGACCAGGCCGGGTTCGTCCGTCCCACTGGACCAGGCCCGGGTCTCGTTCGTCCCACTGGACCGGGCTGTCTCTCGTTCGTCCCACTGGACCAGGCCCGGGTCTCGTCCGTCCCACTGGACCGGGTCTGTCTCTCATCCGTCCCACTGGACCAGGCCCGGGTCTCGTCGTCCCACTGTCTAATGTTGTCCCATAAAAATCTCCTTAACTAAATAAATAGCCAAAATAATGCACATGTCGGTCGACTTAAACACCATTGATCGATTGAAACGTGAGGTCTGTGAAGAGGAGGAGGTCTGTGAAGAGGAGGAGGCCTGTGAAGAGGAGGAGGCCTGTGAAGAGGAGGAGGCCTGTGAAGAGGAGGAGGTCTGTGAAGAGGAGGAGGCCTGTGAAGAGGAGGAGGCCTGTGAAGAGGAGAGAGGAGGAGGAGGAGACTGTGAGAGGCCTGTGAAGGACGTGGAGGAGGAGCCTGTGAAGAGGAGAGGAGAGGTCTGTGAGAGGAGGAGGTCTGTGAAGAGGAGGAGGTCTGTGAAGAGGAGAGGTCTGTGAAGAGGAGGAGGCCTGTGAAGAGAGGAGCCTGTGGAGGAGGAGGCCTGTAAGAGGAGGAGGCCTGTGAAGAGGAGGAGGTCTGTGAAGAGGAGGTCACACCTGTAATAACCCTGATGCCCCGTGTTTAAACTCAGGAAAGTCCGGGCGAAGCCAAACGTGTTTTTCTTCAACAGACAAGAACTCACTCATGGAACCGGAAACACACAGCTGACCTCATCCTCCACTGCTGCTGCCACCCTTTCCCCACCAACAGAGGAGAGAGAGGGGAGGGGGAGGGAGGGAGGGGGAGAGGGGAGGGGGAGGGGAGGGAGAGGAGGAGGAGAGGGAGGAGGAGGGGAGGAGGGGGGAAGGAGAGGGGAGGG
>BJKM01001061.1:73431-121056 GCA_015082035.1 Chaenogobius annularis | reverse complement strand
AACTTTGAATGTGAAAAAACGGTCGAGACATGGCCAAATCATGTTCGTATAAAGTTTCACTTCCTCGTTCAGCCACACATTCAGCTCCGCCCATACGACAGGCCACGCCTCATTTTAGAGCCAGAACCTTGGATTCAGAGGGTTAGCATTATTAGGCATCTTTAGCCAATGCTAATGGAGGCCGCCTGGGTCAAATGGTCAGGTCCACAGCCGGTGTCCACACAGACGGTGGTCCACAAGACGGTGGTCCACAAGACGGTGGTCCCACAGACGGTGGTTCACACACAGACGGTGGTCCACAGACGGTGGTCCACACAGACGGTGGTCCACAGACGGTGGTCCACAGACGGTGTCCACTGGTCCACAGAGTGGTCCACGGTGGTCCACAGACCGGTTGGTCCACAGACGGTGGTTACACAGACGGTGGTCCACCAGACGGTTGGTCCACACAACGGTGGTCCACAGACGGTGGTCCACAGTCCAAATGTTAATCCAAAATGAGCACTGCAACAAAACGACTCCAGGTCTGTTTCACATGATTCTGTTTTCACAAATTTGATCAGATTCTCTCAGTTCAAACACAACTCTAGTCTACAAAACACATCTTTCACACACAACACACATCTAAACACACATCTTCACACAACACCACCTCTTACAAACACATCTTCACACAACACACACTCTACAAACACATCTTTCACACAACAAACACACTCTAGAAAACACATCTTTCACAACAACACACACTCTAACAAACACCACATCTTTCACACAACACACACTCTAACAAACACCACATCTTTCACACAACACACACTCTACAAACACCACATCTTTCACACAACACACACTCTACAAACACCACATCTTTCACACAACACACACTCTACAAACACATCTTTCACACAACACACACTCTAGAAAACTCCCGGTGCAGTTCCCACTCGTTCCTGGAGTGGCGCCGCAGCAGCGTGTTGACTTGCACATGCCTTTATCCTCGGGGGCCGTTTTGACCCCCGGCGTCCTGTGCTTTGGCTGAGATAAATCTGCTGTTTCCTAAAGGGAAGTCCTCCCCCCCCCGAGCGGCCCGAGACCCCCGTCCCGCCGCAGAACTCCCATTGTCCCGCAGTTTCCTGGAGCTCTGACAAACGCTCTGACAAACGCCGCGAAGGAACATCACGAGAAGCATCACACGGCGAGCGGAGATAACGGCTTATCTGTGCGGCGAGCGCTCAGGCGTTTGACCGCTGGGACTCACAGTTAAAAGGTTCTATCTGTGCGGCGAGCGCTCAGGCGTTTGACCGCTGGGACTCACAGTTAAAGGGTTCTATCTGTGCGGCGAGCGCTCAGGCGTTGACCGCTGGGATCTCACAGTTAAAGGTTCTATCTGTGCGGCGCGCTCAGCGTATTGACCGCTGGGACTACAGTTAAAGGGTCTTGAGCGCTCAGGCTTTGACGCTGGGACTCACGTTAAAGGTTCTTCTGGGCGAGCGCTCAGGCGGACCGCTAGGACTCACAGTTAAAGGGTTCTATCTGTGCGGGCGACGCGCTCAGGCGTTTTGACCGCTGGGACTCACAGTTAAAGGGTCTGTGCGCGAGCGCTCAGGCGTTTGACCGCTGGGACTCACAGTTAAAGGGTTCTATCTGTGCGGCGAGCGCTCAGGCGTTTGACCGCTGGGACTCACAGTTAAAGGTTCTATTGTGCGCGAGCGCTCAGGCGTTGACCACTGGGACTCACAGTTAAAGGTTCTATCTGTGGGCGAGCGCTCAGGCGTTTGACCGCTGGGACTCACCAGTTAAAGGGTTCTGTGCGGCGAGCGCTCAGGCGTTGACCGCTGGACTCACAGTTAAAGGGTTCTGTGCGGCGAGCGCTCAGGCGTTTGACCGCTGGGACTCACAGTTAAAGGTTCTATCTGTGCGGCGAGCGCTCAGGCGTTTGACCGCTGGACTCACAGTTAAAGGGTTCTCTGTGCGCGAGCGCTCAGGCGTTTGACCGCTGGGACTCACAGTTAAAGGGCTCTGTGCGGCGAGCTCTCAGGCGTTTGACCGACTGCGGGGACTCACAGTTAAAGGGTTCTATCTGGCGGCGAGCGCTCAGGCGTTTGACCGTTTGACTGGACTCACAGTTAAAGGTTCTATCTGTGCGGCGAGCGCTCAGGCGTTTGACCGCTGGGACTCACAGTTAAAGGTTCTATCTGTTGCGGCGAGCGCTCAGGCGTTTGACCACTGGGACTCACAGTTAAAGGGCTCTGTGCGGCGAGCGCTCAGGCGTTTGACCGCTCTGGGACTCACAGTTAAAGGGTTCTATGTTAGTTATTGTTGTCTGGACTCTGCAGAATCTCCAAAACTTTAAAAATGGTTAAAGCAAACAAAAAAAGATAAACACTTTTTGTCTAAAAGCTTCAGTTTTACATATTTCAGTGTATTTAAAGAGTCACGAGGCATTGAGGATGTCCAGACCCCACCCTCTACCTCTAGACCCCACCCTCTACCTCCAGACCCCACCCTCTTCCTCTAGACCCCACCCTCTTCCCCCAGACTCCACCCTCTACCTCCCAGACTCCACCCTCTTCCTCCAGACCCCACCCTCTTCCCCGAGACTCCACCCTCTTCCTCCCATACTCCACCATCTTCTTCCCAGACTCCACCCTCTTGCTCCAGGCTCCTCCCTCTCCCCTCCATGTTTTCCAGACTCCGCCTATCCCTCCAGACTCCTCCCTCCTCTCCCTCCAGACTCCTCCCACTTCCTCCAGACTCCACCCTCTCCCTCCAGACTCCACCCTCTCCCTACAGACTCCTCCCTTCCCCTCCAGACTCCGCCCTCTCCCTCCAGACTCCGCCCTCTCCCTCCAGGCCCCGCCCTCTCTCTCCAGACTCCGCCCTCTCCCTCCAGACTCCGCCCTCTCCCTCCAGACCCCGCCCTCTCCCTCCAGACTCCGCCCTCTTGCTCCGGCACATTCTTCACACTCTTTGAGGAGACAAAGCCGCTCTCTCTTCAGCTGCTCCATGTTTTCCATGTCGTGAGTCACTTCTGAGAGAGTTCTTTGTTCCTCAGAGTTCTGCTGCTGGAGCTCTGGTCCAAACACGTTCCAAACACGTTTCAAAACACGTTCAAAACATGTTCAAAACACGTTCAAAACACGTTCAAAAAACACGTTCAAAACACGAAATGTGACCAACAATTCAATCCAGTCCAGGGAAAGTTCACAGTCCTCTGTCCTTCAGTCGCACACGGACGCTTCAAATGTGGAAACTCACTCAGATGTCCTGAAATAAATCCTGAAAAAATCCTGAAAAATGCGTTTGTCTCTAGTAGATTAGACTACTGTAACGGCCTGCTCACTGGCCTCTCCAAACGAGCTGTAAAACAGCTGCAGTACATCCAGAACGCTGCTGCTCGGGTCCTGACTAGAACCAGGAAGTACGATCACATTAGTCCTGTGCTCAGGTCTCTGCACTGCCCCCTGTGGCTCAGAGAAGAGACTTTAAATGGCCTAGCACCAAAGTACATCTCGGACATGTTAGTGCCATAAGAACCTTCTCTGAGGACCTCAGGGACCGGCCTCCTGCTGGTGCCAGAGTCAGGACTAAACATGGACCTGGACCGGCCTCCTGCTGGTGCCAGAGTCAGGACTAAACGTGGACCGGCCTCCTGCTGGTGCCAGAGTCAGGACTAAACGTGGACCGGCCTCCTGCTGGTGCCAGGTCACTAAACGTGGACCGGCCTCCTGCTGGTGCCAGAGTCAGGACTAAACGTGGACCGGCCTCCTGCTGGTGCCAGAGTCAGGACCAGGCCTCTTGCTTTTTCCTGTTGTGGAGCACGTTGAATTGCCTTGTGTACAAAATGTGCTCGACAAATAAACTTGCCAAACAAATTTTAAGAACTGAATTCATTAGAGTTTCTGATGCTCTTGCACTGAGTTCCGTCAGTTTGAGCTTCTGATCGGCGCCACCGTGTGGCTGAATCTCGTCTCCTCTAGTGAACGCTGTAAAATGCTTCTTGTCTTGCGTTTTCACAGTTTCCTTGGCCTCAGACTGGAGGGGCTTCGAAGTACTTTCATTTGTCTGGGACCCTGTTCTAAGACGTAAATCCCGCTAAACCCGAGGATCATCTCTGAGTCCAGACAAAACGTCACTGCAGCGCGAGAGAATGACCCGCCGTGAAAACGAGAATGACCCGCCGTGAAAACGTTCAAACCGTCGCTTCTAACAAACGTCCGGCGTGAAAAGAGCATCTCTTCTTCTGTCTTTCCATTCTGTGTCGTTTTATACGTCTTTCTTGGACCGGTCGCCTGCGTTTTCCTTTTTATCGACCGCTCTGTCGAAGAATCGTCGTGATTCCAATTTTTGTTATAATCGCAGAACGCCGACGTGGTGCTTAGCTCACAGTCGTATTTATATCCCGGCCGCCGCTCCAACTCGATGAAGATGTAATGTCTTTTATTGGGCGCTTTATTGACCTCAAAGCTCCTTTTTGGTCAGGATTGTTCCAGCGTGTCGAATGTTTGGTTGTGTTTTTTGGTTTATTGCTCAAACTAATTGCCCCTGGTGGGATTAATAAAGTCGCCGGAATCTGAATAATGAAATAAATGGCGTAAATAGGACTAAATGTTGCTGTTTGCGTAAGTTTCCAAGCCAAATGTGAGAACTGGATCTGCTCGTGCGAGCTACTGCAGAGTGAAGTGGAAAACGCAGGATCCGTCTGTGGGATTCTGGAGTTCCTGGTGGAGTAAACAAAGCGGAGCGAATGGAGGAACATCCAGAGCATTCTTCTGTGTCAGGGGCAGCAGCAGGAGGCGGAGCAGCAGGAGGCGGAGCAGCAGGAGGCGGAGCTCAGAGCGGTGAAGTTGTGATTCTGTGTCCAGGGGCAGCAGCAGGAGGCGGAGCAAAGAGCGGTGAAGTTGTGATTCTGTGTCAGGGGCAGCAGCAGGAGGCGGAAGCTCAGAGCGGTGAAGTTGTGATTCTGTGTCAGGGGCAGCAGCAGGAGGCGGAGCAAAGAGCGGTGAAGTTGTGATTCTGTGTCAGGGGCAGCAGCAGGAGGCGGAGCAAAAGAGCGGTGAAGTTGGATTCTGTGTCAGGCGCAGCAGCAGGAGGCGGAGCAAATAAGAGCGGTGAAGTTGTGATTCTGTGTCAGGGGCAGCAGCAGGAGGCGGAGCTCAGAGCGGTGAAGTTGTGATTCTGTGTCAGGGGCAGCAGCAGGAGGCGGAGCTCAGAGCGGTGAAGTTGTGATTCTGTGTCCAACTTATTATTGAAGAAACGACTGTTATTTTGTGTGGAAAATTACATTCTGTTGTTTTTATTGTGACCTCAGCATCAACACTGTTACTTTATTTGTTCTATTATTATTATTGTATTATTATTATTATTATTATTATTATTATTATTATTATTATTATTATTATTATTATTATTATTATCATTTTTTTTAATTATTATTCTTATTGTTGCTATTATCATTATCATTATTATTGCTATTATTATAAATATCATTATTATTATTCTTTTTTAAATTATTATTGTTATTGTTATTACCATTATTATTATTGTTATTATTATTATTATTATTATTATTGTGGTGGTTGTTGTTGTTATTGTTATTATTATTATTATCATTATTGTTATTGTTATCATGATTGTTATAATTTTTTTAATTATTGTTGTTATTGTTATTATCATATTATTATTATTATTGTTGACAAATGGACTCGTCTTTTGAAACTCAGACGTTTCTTAGACTTTCCATCGGATGTTTTTCCCCCCAAAAGAAGCACTTTCAAGCCTGATTTGGACACGTGATTGGCTTGTTGGCCCTTGTTCCTCTGCGTCGGTGGAGGAGGGGCTTACAGCAGGTCACCGGACACACATTTCACGCTCCTGCAGCTGCTGGTTTTTATCTCACGTCAAACAAACGGATTGTTCTGTCGCAGTCACAGGATTCTGTTCAAAGTTCACTGAAATAAGACAAACGCGCTGTATTTCAGAGCGTTCGTGCAGAAATGATGGCGCGTCAACAATCGCAGCCTTTGACACTGAATTACCGCCATTCAAACGACCATTTCGCTTCTCCCGACACTTCCACAAAACACCGGCTTTTAGAGATTCGTACGCGCCTGGCCCGTCACCAAACGTCCAACATTGCATCACAAACACGTAAACGGTGGGTAAACAAAGTATACAACCGCGCTAATGTCCACAAACACCAGGAACGACCTCGCGTGAGTCGCAGCGTTCGCACGTCAACACGTGTTTTGTGAAGCCGTTAGCGATTAGCGCAGACATTAGCATACACGCTAAACACGGCATAATAAACGTTTCCTCCGCGGCGCCGGCTCTGCAGATGTTCAAGCGGGTGTAAACGGGAGCCGAGTGCAGCAGCTGTGGCCCACATCTGCCTCCTCCTCCTCCTCCTCCTCTTCCTCCTCCTCCTCATCACACCTCAGCGCCTCGCACTCACAGCGTAATGACAGGATAAACACACGCTACAGGAGCCTTTGAAGGCACTGCAGATACACAGGACATACTTCAGAAAACCGACGTGTAGCAGAAGGTCCTCCAGATCTTTGTGAGGAACGGGTTTGGATCACGCCTGGATCAGAGTCAATGGATTAGCAGTAGTTTGAGTAGTTTCAACTGTCCAAGAGGTTCTTTTTACACAGAATAATGCTACGTTCACGTGAGAAAACCACGTCGTCGTCAAACGTCCCAAAATCCCGCCGTTCATGAGAAGCTCCAGAAACATACGAGCCACAGCGACAAACATCTTCAGGACAGAAAGATGATTATTCAGACCAAAGTAAAAAGCTGTTCTGTTGCGACTGTAGGATTCTGAGATGATTTAAGATGTTTCCGCAGTCGCTCAGTCAGTTGCAGCGTGAAGCAGAGTTTTGGGTTCCGTTTCAGAGTCGGTTTGATCTTCAGCGTTCCTGAGATCACATGACTGCGACACAAGACCTCTTGGAGCGAGGATGTGAGACGGGGTTGTAGACCATGAATAACTGCAGTGTTTGCTTTTGCTAATTGCACTGCTGTGGTACTGAGGGGGTCCACACACACACACACACACACACACACTTCTGCCCACCCCAGAGGCAGGGTACGAGGCTTAAAATGACTAAGAGCAACAACAATGTGACAAAACGCTGCAAAAATGTAACTGAGCGCGTCACAAAAAGACGTTTGTGTGTGAGGGGCGTGGCTAAAGCTCGCGTGCACAGGAACAGTTTTGCCTCATGTCTTTGCCTTGTGTGCAAAGCCTCGACGCCGCGTTTGAACCTCTCTTTATGGAATCATGTCAGACGCATTATGACCTGGAAACATCACATTTGGGCTCTTGACAACGCCACAAACAGGAAACGGCTGTTGCTAACGTGCTGTGGTGTTGCTAGGGCTCGACATATAAGTTAGCATCAGTGGAAAAAACGGCGCTTTAGCATATGATTTGTTTGTGTTTTTCTGCTTTTGCCGTCTTGTTTTTGCCTGAGTCTCTCTCTGAGCCAATCATCTGGCTGTGGTGTGGAGCTCCTCCTCCCTGAGCTGAAGTCCACCTGGAGCCCAAGAGCCAGATCACTTTGGGAGCTAGAACCTCTCAGGGGCCACTTTGGATCCAAGAAAAACGGGCCCAGACCAGTGAACCAGTGGAAAACATGGCAATAGTGAACACTTAATTCACCATTTTCCCACTTTTCACTGTTTGAGGAAGTCAATCGAGAGGAAGAACACAGAAGCTCAATCACACTGACCGAGAAGATGTTCTGGACGTTCCTCCTCCCCTCCTCCCCTCCTCCCTTCCCCTCCCTTTCCCCCCCTCCTCCCCCCTCCTCCCCCTCCTCCCTCCTCCCTCCTCCCCCCTCCTCCTCCTCCTCCTCCCTCCTCCTCCTTCTCCCCCTCCTTCCCCCTCCTCCCCTCCTCCTCCTCCCCCTCCTCCTCCCCCCCCCCCTCCTCCCTCCCCCTCCTCCCCCGTCCCCTCCTCCTCCTCCTCCCCCCTCCTCCTCCTTCTCCCCCTCCTCCTCTCCTACTCCTCCTCCTCCCCCCTCCTCCTCCTTCTCCCCCCCTCCTCCCCCCTCCTCCCCCCTCCTCCTCCCCCTCCTCCTCCTCCCCTCCTCCTCCTCCTTCTCCCCTCCTCCCCTCCTCCCCCTCCTCCCCCCTCCTCCTCCTCCTCCTCCTCCTCTTGTGTGAAGGCCAGTCTCTTTCGAGTCTCATGCTTCTCATTTGGACTTTCCCAGGATAACGAGATAAACACTGCAAACGCCATCGACTCAGAAACATCCAAAAAAACATCTTTGAGATGCAAATCTGGAAATTTGAAACTCAGAAGAGAGTTTTGTGACTTTAGCCAAAATGTAATTACTGTATATTTCCCACTTTGGCAGCAGATAAACGAACAACATCTGAGTCATTATGAAATGAATGTGTCATTTTAGAAAAACCAGAAGGTTCACGAGTCGAAATGCTCCAGAATGTTTGATGCTCCTTTGTTTATGTGGAGATATATAATGTCCACTTTGGAGCTCTGAAGGAAACAGACGTGTGCTGCTCCACGGGAGGTCAAAGGTCACAGTGACAGTGGCGTTTATGCAGGCGACATCACCTGAAGAGGGCGTGGAAAGAGCTCGAAACACAACTAAAAGTCTCCAACTCTGACGTCTAAGAAAAGAAACTCGAGAGCAGAAAAACAGATGAACAACGTCAGATGAACTCGTGACCTTTCTCTGCCTAAATAACAGGGTCCGAAGAGCAGTAAACCCACTGTTGTGTTGAGGTGTCCTTTATCTCCCCCTGCCGTTAGCACACAAGCTAGCTTTTCACTGTCTTTGACAAACCAAAACGGAAACTACGAAACAACAAAAAGGAAGCAAAAACAAAGCACAATAAGCGCACAAACATCGCACAACAAACGCACAAACAAACGCACAACAAACGCATAAACACCACACAACAAATGCACAAACACCACACAACAAACGAACAAACACTACACAACAAATGCACAAACAACAAACACACAAACACCACACAACAAATGCACAAACACCACACAACAAACGCACAAACAGCACAAATGCACAAACACAGACACAACAAATGCACAAAGACCACACAACAAACACCCCAAACGCACAAACACAGACACAAATGTGCGACTCTTCATTCCTGGTAGATTCAATGGAATCCTCGTTCTCATGACATTAATCTGATTGGAGGCGGCACGACCAATCAGAGGAGTTTCCTGGACTCATTTCAAAGGCATTTTAAACATGTTTGTGCTTTCAAACGTCATTTGTTCTGAAATGCCCTCAGTCATTTGTTGTTTTGGAGTTCGGTTTATGAAAACATGATGACCGCGATCATGGGTTCATCTCGCCTTTTCCTGCAGCGACTGAACATTTGTGACTGAGAAGAAAATGGATTGAGACGCAGTTATCGACCCGAGCCAGAACATGACCTCCAATGTTCATGTTCATGTTCATGTGTTCATGTGTTCATGTGTTCATGTGTTCATGTGTTCACGTGTTCATGTGTTTATGTGTTTATGTGTTCATGTGTTCACGTGTTCATGTGTGTTCACGTGTTCATGTCCGTGTGTTCATGTTCACACGTTCATATGTTCATGTGTTCATGTTCATGTGTTCATGTTCATGTGTTCACGTGTTCATGTGTTCATGTGTTCACGTGTTCATCATGTGTTCACGTGTTCATGTGTTCACGTGTTCACGTGTTCACGTGTTCACGTGTTCATGTGTTCATGTGTATGTGTTCATGTGTTCATGTGTATGTGTTCATGTGTTCATGATCCCGTGTTCATGTTCATGTGTATGTGTTCATGTGTTCATGTTCACTGACTAAAGCATGTTCTGTGCCTCAGTTACTCGACTCGAAGGCTCAGAAGGATTCAATATCTGTGATTTGACCACAGATATTTCCACTGAAAATCACTCGTAAAATCTGTATTAATCTCTAAAACTGCAGATTAAAGTCACAATTCACTCTGAAGTCAGAAGATCTGTACTTTCTTCTTCTGACAGCTCCACAAAAACATGAGATTTCAGCAGAACTGATAATCAAAGCACTGAACTCAAACTGACCAATGAACTTGCCTGTTTCTCACGCGTCACTGAAATAAACAAACCTGATTGGACCAGAGGCACAGAGGAGGCGGAGCATGGTAAACTTTATCGTCACAATCAAATATCTCCTGACCAAGCGTCATCAACAGATTCATCCACAACATGAATAAGACCAGCATTTGTCTGCTGTTTCTTTTACTGCATTATCGTCCTCCAGCCTTTAGAGCCGAACGAGCAGAACGAGCAGAACGAGCAGAACGAGCAGAACGTGCAGAACGTGCAGAACGAGCAGAACGAGCAGAACGAGCAGAACGCGCAGAACGAGCAGAACGAGCAGAACGAGCAGAACGTGCAGAACGAGCAGAACGAGCAGAATGTGTGGAACATGCAGAACGTGCAGAACGAGCAGAACCTGCAGAAAGTGCAGAATGAGCAGAACATGCACCATATGAAGAACGTAAAGAACGTGCAGAAAGTGCAGAACAAGCAGAATGTGCAGAACATAAAGTACGTAAAGTACGTAAAGAACGTGCAGAGCAGAAAGAACGTGCAGAACGTGCAGAACGTGCAGAACATGCTTTTACAGTGGTTCCTTTGGCCTCAGATCACCGGTTTACAGAGGAAACTGAGCCACAAATAAACCTCCCGATCCACAAAAGCTGCTCAGAATGAAACAAACAACAGTATCAGAAGTATCTAAATATTGTATATTATATTCTACAATAGAATACTATTTTGAATAATGCACTCTGTAACTTTTTGTTGTCAAAGGATATTCTCATGCTCGTCTCCATGGAGACCCAGAAGTATAATGCCATATGAAAGTTTAAATATAAATGTGGATAATATCGTGAATGCTGTTTTGAAAATCGAGTTTATCATTTAAAGGAGCAGGTAATGTTTCCACGGCGACGAGCAGGTAACGTTTCCACGGCGACGAGCAGGTAACAGGTACATAGACTTCTGCCGTGATAGTTGTGCTGCTCTCACTGGTCGATGATGTCACACTTGGACGTCGCCTTGAGTTCCTCACGGTCTCAGACCAAAATAAACCGCCTCGTCATCGGGCTGAAAGTGTCGTCCAGAAAAAGCTGTCCTGGGACACCGGGTCACCCAGAACCCGACCCAGAACCCAGAACACCCGACCCAGAGCACCCGACCCAGAGCACCTGACCCGGAGCACTTGACCCAAAGCACCCGACATGGAGCACCCGACCTGGTGCTCAGACGAAAACTGACAGAGGCTATTTTTGAGCGTGAAAGACACACCTCAGGCTTAAGTGTCAGAGAGAGAAACAAACAGACCAGCTCTTCTGGAGCAGAACACCCGAGTGAGAACACCCGAGTGAGTGAGAACACCCGAGTGAGAACACCCGAGCGAGAACACCCGAGCGAGAACACCAGAGCGAGAACACCCGAGTGAGAACACCCGAGCGAGAACACCCGAGCGAGAACACCAGAGCGAGAACACCCGAGTGAGAACATCAGAGTGAGAACACCCGAGAACACCCGAGTGAGAACACCCGAGTGAGAACCGAAGTGACCGAGAACACCGAGGCTCAGAGAACATTCAGAGTGAGAACATCTGAGAACCGATAGAAACACCCGCAGACACAAGTGAGAACACCGAGCGAGAACACCGCTGGAACACCGACGCGAGAACACCCGAGTGAGAACACCCGAGCGAGAACATCAGAGTGAGAACATCTGAGCGAGAACACCCCGAGGAGAACACCCCGAGCGAGAAACACCCGAGCAGGAACAGCCCGAGTGAGAACATCCGAGCGAGAACACGGTGAAACCTGACGAGAAACACCCAGAGACTCGAGAGAAACACCGAGCGAGAAACACCCGCGAGCGAGAAACCCGAGCGAGAACACCCGAGCGAGAACACCCGAGCGAGAACACCAGAGCGAGAACACCCGAGTGAGACACCCGAGCGAGAACACCAGAGCGAGAACACCCCGAGTGAGAACACCCGAGAACACCCGAGCGAGAACACCAGAGCGAGAACACCCGAGCGAGAAACACCCGACGAGAACCCAGAGTGAGAACACACGAGTGAGAACACCCGAAGCGATAAACAGAGCGGAGAACACACAAGCGACCGGCGAGAACACCCGATGAGAACACCAGATAGAACACCCGAGTGAGAACACCGAACACCAGAGTGAAGAACACCCGAGGTGAACACCCGACGAGAACCCGAGTGAGAACCCGAGTGAGAACACCCGAACAGAAGGAACACCCGAGCGAGAACACCACGGCAAACCGAGAGGAACACCCGAGGGAGAACACCCGAGAGAGAACAACCCGAGTGAGAGAACACCACCGAGCGAGACACCCGAGAGAGAACACCCGAGTGAGAACCACCCGAGCGAGAACACTCCGAGCGAGAACACTCCGAGCGAGAACACAACGAGCGAGAACACACTGATGCGAGAACACCCGAGCGAGACACCCGAGCGAGAAACACACGACGCGAGAACACCCCGAGTCGAGAAACACACGAGCGAGAGAACACACGAGTGAGAACACCGATGAGAACACCCGAGTGAGAACACCCGAGTGAGAACACCAGAGTGAGAAACACCCGAGTGAGAACATCAGAAGTGAGAAACACTCCGAGTGAGAACAGCACCGAGGTGAGAACATCAGAGTTGAGCACCAGAGTGAGGAACATCCGAAGTGAGAACAAACAGGTGAGAACACCAGAGTGAGAACACCAGAGTGAGAACACCAGAGTGAGAGTATCAGAGTGAGAACATTAGAGTGCAGAAACACCTAAGTGAGAACACCCGAGTGAGATACACTAAGTGAGAACACCTAAGTGAGAAACACCGAGAGTGAGAACACCAGCCAGAACTCGAGACAGTCATTCCATGAAGTGAGCACCCGACCTCATGACAACACTGAGAACACACGAGTGAGAACACCCGAGTGAGAACATCAGAGTGAGAACACCCGAGTGAGAACACCGAGTGAGAACATCAGAGTGAGAACACCAGAGTGAGAACACCCGAGTGAGAACATCAGAGTGAGAACATCAGAGTGAGAACATCAGAGATGAGAACAACCAGAGTAGGAACACCAGAGTGAGTATCAGAGTGAGAACATTAGAGTGAGAACATCAGAGTGAGAACACCAGAGGTGAGAACACCAGAGTGAGAGTATCAGAGTGAGAACATCAAGAGTGAGAACACCTGAGTGAGAACACCAGAGTGAGAACATCCAGAGTGAGAACACCAGAGTGGAAACACCAGAGTGGAGTATCAGAGTGAGAACATCAGAGTGAGAACACCCGAGTGAGATACACCCGATTGAGAACACCCGAGTGAGAACACCCGAGTGAGAACGCCAGAGTGAGAACACCCGAGTGAGAAGATCAGAGTGAGAACACGCGAGTGAGAACACCCGAGTGAGAAACCCGAGTGAGAACATCAGAGTGAGAGTATCAGAGTGAGAACATCCAGAGTGAGAAACACCCGCAGTGAGAACACCCGAGTGAGAACACCCGACGTGAGAAACATCCGAGTGAGAACAGTCGAGTGAGAACTATCAGAGTGAGAGATCAGAGTGAGAACATACCCGAGTGGGAACATCCCATTGAGAACACCCGAGTGAGAACACCCGAGTGAGAACACCCGAGTGAGAGAACCCGAGTGAGAACGCCAGAGTGAGAACACCCGAGTGAGAAGACCAGAGTGAGAACACCCGAGTGAGAACGCCAGAGTGAGAACACCCGAGTGAGAAGACCAGAGTGAGAACACCTGAGTGAGAACACCAGAGTGAGAACACCTGAGTGAGAGTATAAGCTTTTGGTTGTTTTAAACATGCTGTATAAATAAAGTTAATTTGATAAATTGCAACACATTTGAGCGAAACAAACCGCTGCTCGAGAACAGACCCTTCAAATGAAACGCCTGAATGCCATTAGCCGTTAGCATTCCGGGAGCTAGCACTAATGCGTTTTCAATGGGGGAGTTAGCGTTAGCCTAAGTGTTCGTGTTAGCTTCAGCGTTTGCGTTAGCCTCAGAGTTAGCGTTAGGTTGGACCACAGATGCAGCAGATCAGGCCCAAACATCAATCCGTTTTATTTGTTCGTTTAGTCGTTTATTTGAACTGGGAAAATGCGCATTAACGAACACTTTTGTAAATGTGCCGGTATTAGCTCCAGTTTATCTGCTCGAGATCATTTCGTTGTACAACTTGCGTGTATAATGACAAAGAACTTAACAATAACGCACAGTAAATATGTGTATATGACAGTATTTTAGTGTTTTTAATCAGTGAGCTTCAGAAAGTGGAGGCTGAAGTCAGATACTGATCATTATTACTCGTTAATGAACAGACGATACATGCGATAGAGTGTTTACATAAGTACCAGACTGTCTGAACACGTCGCTGCAGGAAGCGTCTAAACCGAGGTGGATTTTGATATGATTTTCAGACACGGCCCTTGTTTCACGCTCAGTTATGACAACCGTTCACGGCAACACGATGAATCTGTAAATCTGACGTGCAATTGGGCCATTTCAGAGACGTTTAGCCGCGTGTTCCGCCCCTTTAACTCTGCTTCTGTTTCTGTCTGAGTCTGAGCTCGGGCCAAACACTTCTGCGCTATCAGGCTTCACTGGAATACCTGCTGCATGTGACCAGACGCTCCATAAACGCCACATTTAACACCGGGCCGAGGCTGCCGGGCCGGGCCGGGCCGGGGCGGGCTGGGCCGGGCCGCTAAAAACAGAGTCACATTTTCACTTTCAACTCGTCATCGGTTACTCGGGATTCATCCATTTTTCCAGACGCGAGGTCGACAGAGACCGCCCCCAACGCAAACGACTTCGATGGCTTTTGCTTTTTGTCTCGTTAAAAAGGGCACGTGGCTTTTCTGGTCCGGTTGACCGCTCGTCTCCGCGGCGATATCCCTTATTTGCCAGGAATGTTCCGCAGTAGAGCTTTAAACTCGAGTCCGTTGAACGTTGTAGCCTAAAGCACTCAATTAAGGCAACAATTATAATCACTATTCATTTATTTAATTTATTTAATTTATTTAATTTATTTAATTTATTTAATTTATTTAATTTATTTAATTTATTTAATTTATTTATTTATTTAATTTATTTAATTTATTTAATTTATTTAATTTATTTACACGTTTGCCCAAACAAAACAAATGACAAAGGGAGAGAGAGGCCAGATCTCGTCCACCACCAGAACCAGAACCGCTCCAGAACCGCTCCAGAACCACTCCAGAACCACAGCACTCCAGGACGCCCCCTCTACCCTGACCCCTCTGACTTAGTGGCCAAACTGAGGTACTGCAGCCGTCTTTGGACTGAGTTTCTTCTTCTTTTCTCATGTGAACAAACGGAACTAAAGACTTCAAGTCCGAGCGCCAAAGTCCAAATGAAAAGTGAACTGTGTCATATGTTTAGCCCTCGCTCTGGCCTGTGATTGGTCAGAACCGGACACATGTTTTTGACATCATGTGCCCGAATTCAGACCAAAACTACACAAATGTCAACAACAAGAAAAGAAACTGGACCAAACTAAAGACGAGAGAAGAAGACTTTAGTCCTGGAACCTGGACGACTTTGACAAACAAACGAGAGCGTCCGGCCTCCGGTCAAGTCTCATATATATATATGTATATATAGATATATATATATATATTTGGTACACAGTAATAGTAATACTTCATAGAATAATACAACAATCACAGCTTTATTTGAGACGGTCAAACGATGATTTCTGTCGCTCGCTGAGACTTTTTAAATACTTTATCGACCAAATCAAGATTCAATATGGAAGAGACTTTCGAAAGAGAGAATATTTACAAAGAAAGAGCATTATTGATGGAAATATGGAACCGTTTCATCCTTTCTGACATTTTTGATTCAATGAAAGGTCTTTTCGCGTGAGTTTCAGAGTCTTCGTCATTTCCATGGTCAAAATACAATGAAGTCGCGAGTGGAACGTGTCGTGACGATCACCGCCAGATGTTCCACGAGATGCCCCCACAACGACACGCGAAGCCACGACCCACGCGCCAGAGAGCTGCCCGTTCACCGTTCACTTTCCACGCAGCCGTCGTCACGCGTCACGTCGTAAATCTGAACGGTTAAAACGCGTCACGCACGAGTCGCGCAAACACCGTAAGAACACGTCACAAATCAACGCCAAGGAGCGCTCCGGCTCGCATTCGGTCACGGGGTCGGCGCGATCTGCGGGACCGGGGGCGAGAGCTGCCAAAAGCCGCAGCTCAGAGGGTCCAGCTCAAGAGGGTCCAGCCAGCTCAGAGGGTCCAGAACCAGTCCCGCACACGTTCAACCAGGCGTGCAGGGAAAGGACGGCAGAAGAACGAGCCCGGCGCGCGCGGAAAAAGACTCCGGCGCGTAAAAAGTCGTGCGTAAAAGTCGTGCGTAAAAGTGGCACAGTGGTTGGGCCGGAGCACTTTACCTCGTGCCTCCGCGTCCTCTCGCGCCGCTCTGGACGTGACCCGCTCCGTGAAGGCAGTTTGGAAGTCTGGGAGGAAGAGGAAGAGAGTGGAGAAGGGAGAGAGAGAGGGAGAGGGTGAGGGGGGGACTGGGGAGGGGAGGGGGGGGGGAGAGGGGGGAGAGAGGGGGGAGAGCACTTCCGGTGAGCTTTTCAGAACAAAGAGCACAAAAGGAGGTGCATTTCAAATGTTACTACAGCATTATTACACTTTTACTTCCTCAGAACAGTACTTCTTGGAAGTAAACTACACTTTAGTTATACTTAAGATCAGTCTCTCCAGGTCTGGTTTGGACACGAGACTTTTGATGTGTTTTAGAGGGTAAAAAGCTGCTGATGTTATTGCTCTGACGTGTTAAAGTTCAAGTCTGAGTCCATTATTACCCCAGAGTTCTAACTTGATGTGTAGGTTTTACAGACTCAGACTCTGGAGGAGACTCTGGAGGAGACTCTGGAGGAGACTCTGGAGGAGACTCTGGAGGAGACTCTGGAGGAGACTCTGGAGGGGAGACTCTGGAGAGAGACTCTGGAGGAGACTGTGAACACTTTCTCTTTGTTTCTGTGGGCCAAAGACGATGATTTCAGTCTTGTCTGAGTTCAGCTGGAGAAAGTAGTTCTTCATCCACACACTGATCTGTTGGATGCAGTGACAGAGTGAATCCACTGGTCCATATTCACCTGTCGTCATGGAAACATAGATCTGAGTGTCGTCTGCATCATTGTGATAGGACACATTTTCAACTGACCTCCAGCATGTAGAGGATGAACAGAAGGGGTCCCAGGACGGACCCTTGGGGAACCCCACAGGTCGGGGGGCATCGGGTCTGAGACACAGTTGAAGTAAATCCACAAGTGACAAAAGCTAAATGTGACAATATGAAATGATTTGAACATTTGTGTTTCTCAGATGTTTATATTTCGTGTCCTTTGAAAACACCAGATTTTGAGACTTTGTACATGTTTTTTCGTTCACATTACATAAACTTCCAATTATAAATCAGAATGAAATTAAATGAAAGTAAATGAAAGTAAAATAAAAGTTTGGGTGAATTGGAAAGGAAATAGTGTATTTGGGCCTCAAAACTCCTGCCATGGACGACATAAATGGATACCTTTGGAACGTACTTCTGGCGGCAGGAAAAAGGCCAAAACGAGAAACTCGACTGGACTTTAATTTGGAATATTTTGTGCCTTAATCTTTCGTTTTTGTTTGTTTTGTGTTTTTTAATTTAGAAAAATGAAAAAAATAAAAAATAAAAAGGAGCAAGAAAAAAAATATAATAATAACTAAACGAATAAAAAAAATGGGAAATAATCAGATTTTGGAAGAAAAACTCGAAGTCACGATGATGACTAATATATGTGTGTATTTTATTCAGAGGAACAACAAAAATGGTCCTGTTTTTTACGACGGAGGTTTTTTGTGTGTTTATCACCAAAGCTTTTATTTTACACTGAATTTATGTAATTACATTTTTTGTATTTGAATTATGTGAGTTGATTTATTAATTTTTTTAAACATCCAATCAAGTAAAACATATTAATTAAATATGAATATAATGCTTAAAAAAAAAATAATAATAATAATAATAATCAGTGTATACGTGTATTTATATTGAGTGTTAAAATACAGTGTTTAAATTTTAGTGTATGAAAAGAACTTGTCTGAATTTGGTGGAGAAAAGTTCATTGAAATATGTATTTTTACGAGTTTTTTTAGGTCAAAATTCCAGTGGTTCTCCGGAGTGCGTGTTTACTAAAATATAAGTTGTATGTATTTTTGTCGTTGTAAAAATGTGAAATGTTCAAACTTTGACTTATTTCGATCGGAGACTTTGAACCAAACAAACGCGATGTTCCGGAATGTTCTGCAGCTTTGGTCCGTTACAGGAGGACATTTTGTCACCGACGGAACACTAACGACTGTAGCTGAATGCTGCCCCCTGCTGCTCACACCCAGCCAGCACAGATTTCCGTGTTTATTTCCGGTGTCGAGGTCTACGCGACATTTAGAGACTTAGAACCCCTCATAAACCCCCCAAAACCATAAACACTGGACATATTGGAGCCAGTTAAGGTTCAGCCTACTCCAGACCAAGACACGGGAAACAAACGGACCCTAAGAGAGAAGTTTCAAGTGTGAAACTGACTTGATTAAAGCTGAAGAACCTCATTTTCAAACAGTGTAAGACGTTCGTATTCACATCCTTCTCACGTGTTCGTCGCGCTCACAAACCCTTTTGCCACGCCACTTTTCACGTTTTATAACCACAAGCGCAACTTTGGAGCAGAGAAGAGAAGCAGAGTGGACCACCCCTGCTCAGCCAATCAGCTTTCACCCCAAAGACAGCTTAAAGAGACAGTTTAATGATGTAAATGTAAATGTAAAAACAGAACTGACAAACTATGAGCGGGAGAAAAGTTGTGTATTTCAGCTTTAAAGTGTGTTTTGTGTGTTTTACTCGAGGTTTTACTGCGCGCCGCGCACCACTGCAGCGTTGTCAAGTCTCCCTGCGCACATGAACACAAACTCACTGCTTCACGTTCATTTGCACACCTTCAGCGGATGAAACCCCCTCAAACCAACCGGAACCAAGCACGGGGGGACGCTGAAGCTCCAGTTCCTTTTGCTGTGCTCAAAAACACAATCCAGAGTGTTTTACAAATGATGTTGTTGTTGTTGTTCTTGGTCGTCATGGTAAAAAAGAATGTATTCTCGACCGACCTGGTAAAACATTCAATACATGAAATCAATTAGAATACAGAGGCCTGAAACTGCACTTCAGAGTGGTATTACTTGTTCTTGTTCGTGTCCGGTGTTTCCTCTCAGTCTCACAGCCATTTCCTGTTTTCTTCAGCGCCAAAGAATAACAACCTGTTTGTGGCAGAGAAACGGTGCAAATGTGGACGGAAAACGGGTGAAAAACTCAACCGATACAAATAAAGCCTAAACGTGTGAAGACGACGCAGGAGAGACGCCCGGACGACGCAGGAGAGACGCCCGGACGACGCAGGAGAGACGCAGGAGAGACCCCCGGACGACGCAGGAGAGACGCCCGGACGACGCCCGGAGAGACGCCCGGACGACGCAGGAGAGACCCCCGGACGACCCGGGAAACGTGACATTTGTGCTCCGTCTGTACGTTTCCTCCAGGACGCTCCAGGACAATTTGGTGCATGTCCATCCCTTCTCTCTCACTCCCCATTTCACTCTGTACTTTTCCTGTCAATAAAGCCACAACACAATCTTACATAAATAAATACATTTTTAAAAAGACTTGTTCACAGGCCTCAATCTATTCATCTATTTTATATATAAATTTGGTATTATTTTTTTTTTTTTATTATGATTGTGTATTATGATATTGTTATTTTCATTATGATGATTATGTTTTATTATATTATAATCTATTATTATTATTATTATTATTATTATTATTATTATTATTATTATTATGTTACTATTTTATTAAATCATTTATTATTAAGATGGATTAACATTATGATTATTATTGTGATTTTTTATTTGGATTTATTATGATTTCTTCATTAATTATTTCATTATGGATTTTTATTATTATTACTATAACATTTTATTGTTGTTTATAATTATTATGATTTTTTTATTACGATTGTGATTGTTTTTTTTTTTTTCAGGACCAGAGAGAAACAAATTTGGTCAAATTGAAAATCAGAATTCAGGAAAATGAGGTCCAGTTTTCTGAATATGACGAAATATAAATATGTGTTTGAATCTAAACAACTGATCGAAGACTTTAAACACGTTGGAAAAGACGGTTCAGAACAAAAGACGTGACAATAAAACCTTCATCACAGAACGTACTCGATCCTACAACAAGCGCTTGGGTTCTCGCGGGGTTTTCCTTCAGACTCGGTCTCCAACGGCGACAACGCAGCTGTGCACGTCTGACACTTCCTGTTTTTCGTCCTCGTCGTTAACGGCCTTTTCTTTCCCCAAAACTCTGGAGACTTGGTTCTGCTTCATCTGCGGCGCTCTTTAAAAACGTTCAGAGGAACAGAGAAGAACAGAGGAGCAGAGGAGGAGCAGAAGCAGGAGCAGAAAGGAGAGAGCAGAAGAGGAGCAGAAGAGGAGAGCAGGGAGGAGGTAAGAGACCTTCACACATTCACCTGGAGTAATCAGACAACTCATAAACCCGGGGTAATCGGATAACCCGCAGAGCTGATCAAGAAAGAGGAACGGCCCCAGAACCAGTTTAGGACTTGAGTCTTCAGCACGTGTTTGAACACGTCCAAACGCTTTTGTCCGATTTCTCCTGAAGATAAACGAATGTCTTTGTGTTTCGCTCAAACTCTGGAGTTGTGTTTCTGGTTTAAAAGAGTCTCAAGTTCTGCCACGAGGAACGTCAGAGGAAACTGCCATTTTCATGTTGGACTTCAGAGCTGCTGTTGGAGGTCTGGACTCCTCCTTTCCAAGCTGAAGCTCATTTAGATTTGGTGGTCAAGTAAAAAGAGTTTGGTTGGAAGGTTTTATGAGGTCATTTTAGTTATTTGTGTGTTGACTGACAAATGGGAAATGGAAAAAATTGAAATGGGAAAAAATGAAAAAATGGGGAAATGGAAAAATTAATTTGGAAAAAATTGACAACAAAATGTACAAAAAGTGGAATAAAATGGAAAAGAAATGGAACAAAATTGAAAAATGTTTAAAAATAATTTGAACAAAATGGAATACAAATACTGGATATTTGTCCAGAATAAGAGGATGTTTCATTTGGCCACGAGCACAAATCATTCATCTGAAAGTCACATGATTTTGGGGTCAAATGATGAAAATTGGTCCAAAACATTGTCAGAGTTCATCCAGAAGCGACAAATAAACCCAAACTGCACGAGCTCTGAGTATTACAAACAGACTTTGACCGTTTATTTCGCCACATCAGCTCCAAAAAGCGGATTAATTCACTCGTTTCAGCCTCTTTCATCCTCACGTCTTGTTTGTTCCTCCAGAAGTGAAAGATCCTTGACACTTTTGGGCGATGCCTCAGAGATGGACCTCACGCTGACCTCGTTCTTTTTACTTTGGTGAGGATTCACTTTTCTCGCTTTCATTTTACCCACGTTTCTTTTGAACTCTGTCTTTTCTTTCCAGGTGCGTTTGTTTCCCGATGAGCGGTTCTTTTGTGGTTTTCAGCGAAGGCGTGAAGCTGGTCGAGCAGGAGACGACGAGCAGCGGAGAGACCAAAAGTGAGTTCTCCGTCTGTAGTTCAGCGCGGCCACAGGGCAGCGTTTGACCTGGTTCGACCTGGTTCAGACCTCAGACGCTGGTTCAGGCCTGGTTCAGACCTCAGACTGGTTCAGACGCTGGTTCAGACCTGGTTCAGACCTCAGACCTGGTTAGAACCTGTTTAGACCTGTCAGCACCTGGTTCAGACGCTGGTTCAGACCTCAGACCTTTCAGACTGGTTCGACTCAGACCTGGTCAGACTGGTTAGACTGGTTCAGACCTGGTCACTGGTTCAGACGCTGGTTAGACTCAACCTGGTTAGACAAGACCTGGTTCAGAAACCGTTCAGACTGTTGTTCAGACCTCAGACCTGGTTCAGACTGTCAGACCTGTTCAGACCTGTCGACTGGTTCAGAACCTGTTCAGACCTCAGACCTGGTTCAGACCTGGTTCAGACTCAGACCTGGTTCAGACTGGTCAGACCTCAGACCTTCAGACCTGGTTCAGACCTGAGTTCAGCCTCAGACTAGACGCTGTTCAGACCTTGATATCTGCAGACTGGTACTCAGACCTGGTTCAGACCTCAGACCTGGTTCAGACCTGGTTCAGACCTCGCCTGTTCAGAACCTTCTCCAGACCTCAGACCTGTTCACTGGCGTCGCTGTTCAGACCTGTTCAACCTGGTCAGACTCAGACCTGGTTCAGACCTCAGACCTGGTTCAGACCTGTTCAGTCCTGGTCAGACCTGTCAGACCTGTCTCAGACCTGGTTCAGACGTCAGACCTGTTCAGACCTGTTCAGACCTCAGACCTGGTTCAGACCCGTGGTTCAGACCTCAGACCTGGTCAGACCTGTCTCAACCTGGTTAGACTTCAGACGTCAGGTGTTCAGACTCAGCTTCAGACCTGGCACTGACCTGGTTCAGACCTGGTTCAGACCTCAGACCTGTTCAGACTGTCTCAGACCGGTCAGACCTCAGACCTGGTTCAGACCTTCTATTCTTCTCTCCACAGCTCCTCAGGTCCAGATCTTCTCTCTGGACTGTCCGTCCTCGCTCGTCTTACCTCTCGCTCCTCTGCGTGCTGGACTTCCTCTCGTCTCCTCCAGGGGGCGTTCTCTGGTGGATAAACGAGACTTCGGTCGAGGCCTCGGGCTCCTGGACTTCCTGGACTCAGGACAGAGAAGGGCTCTACAGCGCCTCCTGTGTGTGGGAGGCGGCACAGTGGACTCCCGGCACCTCCTACTGGTGCGGGATTGAACAGCATGGACAGATATACAAACAGAGACTGTGTTCAGACTGACAGTGCTTGTGGCAGAGTGGTTAGCACCTTTTCTAAAGTCTCATGTTTTAGAACTTAAAAGAATGAATGAAAAGGTCAAACTCGGGTTCTTGCGTCATAATAAAGTTCTCTCTCTGTCACTTTTAACGCCTCATTTGGATTCTGACGTTCTCCACATAAATACACCTGCAGAATGTCTGAAACCGTTTATCTCTGAGCTTTGGGGTTCACCACAGGAAGTGTCAGGCTCATGGTGAACTCTGTGCCGGGGCTGGTGGTCTTCTTTGGGTGCAGGAGGTCCACTGATCATCGACCTGTCGGACCACCTTGTCAAGAGCTGCAATTATTACATTCATTTTCAGTATGTCCATTTATGCTTCATTTGCCTCTGCGATGAGCTGGCCCCGGGTGAACCCGCCTCAGGCCCACAGACACTGGGATAGGCTCCAGTCCCCGCCAGTCCCCGCGACCCCTAATGGGAACAAGCAGAAGAATGAACGGTGCAATTTTTACAGATTTGACCTTTAAGTTGATTGCGTTCATGTACAGAGCATTGACAGGGCATGCAAGCGCCGCTGACACAACCCCCTGACGAGGGAACAGAAGGTCCGCTGACACAACCCCCTGACGAGGGAACAGAAGGTCCGCTGACACAACCCCCTGACGAGGGAACAGAAGGTCCGCTGACACAACCCCTGACGAGGAACAGAAGGTCCGCTGAACACAACCCCCTGACGAGGGAACAGAAGGTCGCTGACACAACCCCTGACGAGGAACAGAAGGTCCGCTGACACAACCACGCTGACGAGGGAAACAGAAGGTCCGCTGAACAACCCCCTGACGAGGGAACAGAAGGTCGCGCTGACACAACAACCCTGACGAGGGAACAGAAGGTCGCTGACAAACAACCCCTGACGAGGAACAGAAGGCCGCTGACACAACCCCCTGACGAGGGAACAGAAGGGTCCGCTGACACAACCCCCTGACGAGGGAACAGAAGGTCCGCTGACACAACCCCCTGACGAGGAACAGAAGGTCCGCTGACACAACCCCTGACGAGGGAACAGAAGGTCGCTGACAAACCCCTGACGAGGGGAACAGAAGGTCCGCTGACACAACCCCTGACGAGGGAAAAGAAGGCCGCTGACAAAACCCCCTTGAACGACGGGAACAGAAGGTCCGCTGAACACAACCCCTGACGAGGGAACAGAAGGTCCGCTGACACAACCCCTGACGAGGGAACAGAAGGGTCCGCTGACACCAACCCTTGACGAGGGAACGAAGGGTCCGCTACACAACCCTGACGAGGGAACAGAAGGTCCGCTGACACAACCCCCTGACGAGGGAACAGAAGGTCCAGTGTTTTCTGCTTTAAGTTCTAAAACATGAGACGCCGAAGTTGAAAGGACAAAAACAAATGAACCTTTTCACGTTCTGAGATTTTCTAAATAAAATGCCGAAGATGAATTGTGTTTCTACGTCTTTATTAACCGCTACGAAACGTTCAGTGCAGACAAACTGTACACTTTACACAAGCTCCTCCCCCTCAGGTGCAACACGGGGTTAATGCTCCTTCAAAAGAAAAGCCACAAGTACGGAAGCCTGTTTACGACAAACGCAGCCTTTTTTACGCTTCTACCTGATCGATAATGGAGCGAGTGGGTCAAGCACCTCGCCCAAGTACGAAACAACGGCGTTTAATGAAGAGGGGATTGAACCGACAACCTCGTGGCCAGTGGGCAAACGCTCCACCAACTGAACGGCTGCTGCAAAGCCAAAATCATAGCTATATTTTTACATGTTTGGGCAGATTTCTAAACTGGTCATAGCTCAGTTGGCCACAGTCAAGTATGCCAGATGCCCTCCCTGTCGCACATACTTTGACAGTGGCTGAATCTCTTGCTCAACGACACAACAAAAATATGGTCAACTCCTGACAATAATAACAAGAGCTCGCGTTCTTGAGAGTCTCCTCTTTAACATAAGATTTGTTGTCGTTAGCCTTTTTTAGCCTTAGCATTATTTGTATTAGAAAACCTTAAACCATGTCTTCCTTCGCTAGCTAACGTGCTGCGCGTCATAAAAGTGGCTGCGCCCGATCTAATTATAAAGTGTTTTATTCTCAGCGGAGCATGAAGTGCACTGTTAGCATGCTAATGTTTGTTAGCATGCTAATGTTTGTTCGCTTTTCGGCCCCCAGGGAATTATGTAAAGCGCTTAGAAACGCATCGTGGTGAATAATGGAGATGCTCAGAAGGCATTAGGTAAGCGAGGAACATGTGGAGCTGCAAACACTAAAGAATAAACACTTTATTCAGGTTCAGCGGCTGACGGTAAAGCCCGAAACGTTTCAGGTGTTCGGAGTCGAGCTTTTGACACGCCTTCTTTTCCCGACGTGCGCGAGCTTCACGTGCGTTTTTTCAAACTCGAAGCAACACGTGAACGCAGCGCGAACGCCAGACGTGTCGTTTTGTTACATCGTGAAGAGTAGCACATACTTGGGTACATATTTGTGGCACAAACAGGCTTCCGTACCGTCACGTTCTCTTCCATAACAGTCGCTTCCGTTTCTGGTTTTAAATATAAATTAATGAGAGAAAAGATCCCGCACACAAGTTATTTACATGTGAAGAGGCAACGGTTGGGCAAGTGGGCCTTCGCCAGGCAAACGGGTGCCTGAGGCTGGAACAGAGGCTTAAATGGGAGTGGCCTCAGGAATAGGAGTGGCCTCAGGAATAGGAGTGGCCTCAGGAATAGGAGTGGCCTCAGGAATAGGAGTGCGCCAAAGCAGATGCTCAGAAAACATCACACATCAAATATACCATGAAAGACATTTCAGTCCCCAAAAATGACAAATAGTGACACCTAATGATCCAATTCATTACAATTCACATCCGTTAATAGCAATTTTTCTCTTTTTAACCGTTCATTTGAGCCTCTGTTCTCAGGCCCAGTTGCCCAGGCCCAGTTGCCCAGGCCCAGTTGCCCAGGCCCAGTTGCCCAGGCCCAGTTGCCCAGGCCCAGTTGCCCAGGCCCAGTTGCCCAGGCGTTGCCTCTTCACCTGTAAATGAATGTGAGCGGGATCTTTTCCCTCAGTATTCCGTAGACGCACACCTTTACGCGCCTGATATGGAACATGATGTGCGAAGCACTGACTTCATATTAAATATAAATTAATAAAACTACACAAAGGCCTACGACTAAACTATACAACAATTTACAACATCAACAGAAAAAAAAGAAAAGAACGCATTTAAGTGACATCTACAGTTTTTACAGTTAATTTTACAAAAACATTTGATCAAAACGAGACACTTTCACTGTTGATCTAAGTGCATTTGACGTGGGAAAAACTGTAACAAGTCTAAGTTTAAAATGATATACACAATAAGACGCACAGACGTATATATACCCTGCGACTGTAATATGTAAATGATTATACACAATACAACAGACGTATATGTACACTGTACTGTATATGTAATGATATACACAATACCACAGACGTATATGTACACTGTACTGTATATGTAATGATATACACTCAGTATCACAGACGTATATATATACCTGCGACTGTCGATGTAAATGATATACACACAATACCAACAGACGTATATGTACACTGTACTGTATATATAATGATATACACACAATACCACAGACGTATATGTACACTGTACTGTCGATGTAAAAGAACCTTAATTTTCAAAATAAGACAAAGTGATGCATGTAAAGGGTCTGTATCTATTACTTAAACATTATATTTCCAATACATTTAAAAAAGAACCAGAAGGAAGCGCCAGGGACGGACCGTTTCATCCAATGAGAGACATTCCTGGGTGAGAACTGTGCGGACACAACACTCTGTCATGGTTCAACGTCAGGAGGAAAGGACAAGTGGTTCATGGAAGAAAAGGTTTCAAATGTTTCGTCTGGACACTGTTTTAGACATTTCCACTTCCACCTGAAAGTCCTATTGGCTCCCTCCTCACTGAGTACCTGATTAGGATCAGAATGCCTCGGGCGTCTCCATGGTTTCAACAAACCATTTTAAGCAAACATCAAATATCAGCACAGAAGACACTCGAATTCAGGACCCCCAGAGCGCCGTGCATCTTCATCTCGAAGCACAAACACCACATCTATTGAAGACAGTGAGGAGAAGTTCTGAGGCAGGAGGAGAGATGGTTTGAAGAGGAGTTAAGGAGGAGTTAAGGAGGAGATTAAGGAGGAGTGAAGGAGGAGTTAAGGAGGAGTGAAAGGAGGAGTTAAGGAGGAGTGAAGGAGGAGTTAAGGAGGGAATCTTTGTTAAAACAGAGAATCCTTCCTTAAATCGTAATGGACGGTTTAAGATTCAACCTTCCCATTGTTTATAATGGTTTGTTGAAACCATGGAGACGCCCGAGGTATTCGGATGCTAATCAGGTTCTCAGGTAGGAGGAAGAGAAAGTCAGTGTACAATAGGATGTAGATGGCACATCTCAGGGCTGTTTGTAGTTTCAACTGAAACCAATAACTCCCTTTATCAGGAGGTCCCGCCCTGTGGGCGGGGCTTACACAGAGGAGGATATAAAACTTGAGTTCCCAGACTCGATTCACAGATTGAGAATGACTCTTGGACAAGAGTTGAAACGAGTCCAGAGTCCAGAGAAACGACTGAACACTCCTGGACGAATGAGGGACATTATCGATCTGCATTCAGTTGTTCCGCACTATCTTCCAATGCAGCTTTTCAATAAAGATTCGCGGCCGTCTTGACTTCACAAACGGCCGTCCAACCTTTGAAACCTTCTCTTCCATGGACCAAAATGTGATTTCATCTATTCGTTTCTAAGATTTGAGTGTTCCTTCTGAAACGTGTTCTTCACTCGTTCAAAACCAGGTTCAGGCCCTTTAAACGTTGGAAGCGCGTTCTCCACCGCGACTGTTTTAACCGGTCGGTGAAGAACAGTCTGGAGCTTTTGTCCTCCTTGTAAAAAAAAACAGATCAATAATTGCACTCAGAGCTCTCGAACAGGAAGCCGCGTAAAGTCTTAAAATCATGAATTATTCACATCATAAAACGTTAGGTGTTCGCTAGGCTAGAAGGTCTTACAGTTAAAGAAATGACCAAGCTTCAAAATCCCCAAACTGGTTCTTAAATTCAGGCGTTAAACCCATTCATCATTACTTTAAAGTCAATATGTTAAGTGCTTTTGTCCACAGAAGAATCCACGTTTTCAGTTTTTTGGAGAAATACAGAAGCAGTTTCCAGGAAGTGCAGCTCGATAAATGACCTTCAAAAACAGCCGAAGAACGTTCCAACATTTCATTTTTGAAAACTGCAAAAAGTTGAAGTTCATAGGTAGCATTAAGTAAATATTCAAATTTGAGGGTACGTATTGTCCTTGAAAGCAGCAGCGATAATCCAAACGGTCCAGTCGCGAATGTTTTCCACTACGCAATACTTTAGATGATTCTCAAATTGAAAGTGCGAGTGACTTTAACAAAAAGCAAATATTTAAATATCAGAATTCATCCTTGAAACGTCCGAATCGTATTGAGACGTAATGTTGTAGGATCATGTCAAAAGTTCCAACAAAGACGTCCAATTGTTACAGATTTGTGAGGGAAAATGTGAGTTTGAGAAGTTCTGTACGACACCAACGTCGCCCTAACCTTCGACACGAGACCAGTCCAATATCCTCAGGTTTTACGCTTTATTTTTCTGAACCGCGAACACAACGGCAGCAGCCGTCTCCGTTTGTCCTTCCTCAGCGACGTCTGGTCCAACTGGAGCAGATTATTTAAAAAAAACAACTTCACGGAGGTTTTTAACGCAGACTCATGAAGTGGGTGCTTAAAGATGCACTGTGTAACTTTTAACCCAATAAAGGTGTAAATGTGATGACTGAAGGCTTCGAGATACAGAATATTTCTAATAAAGGGAAATACTTTATTCCTTTTAGTCGGAGTAATCCCTCCTTCGTCCAGGAGGGTTCCATTGTAGGAAAAGGTTCAGTTGTTGTTGTTTTAGAAAAACAAAACCTTTCGACTCTCGTCCAAGAGACATTCTCAATCTGTGAATCGAGTCTGAGAACTGTTTTATATCCTCCTCTGTGTAAACCCGCCCAGAGGGCGGGACCTCATGATGAAGGGAGTATTTGGTTTCACTTGAAACTACAAACAGCCCTGAGATGGACCACCTTCGTCCTATTGTACACTGACTTTGGCTCCCTCCTCACTGAAAGGCAGTAAACAAAGAGATTGGTCTCAAGTGAAACCAAAACTCCCTTTATCAGTAGGTGGGCGGCCTACACAGAGGAGATATAAACCTGAGTCGAGTCTTGGATGAGAGTCGAAACGTTTTGTTTTTTCTTACACGAGTCCAGACGACTACAACATTGGCAACTGTGTCTCAGACCTGACTCGACCTGTGGGGGGCCCCAAGGGTCAATCCTGGGACCCTTCTGTTCATCCTCTACATGCTGGAGGTCAGTTTAAAAGTGTGTCCTATCACAATGATGCAGACGACACTCAGATCTATGTTTCCATGACGACGGGTGAATATGGACCAGTGGATTCACTCTGTCACTGCATTCAACAGATCAGTGTGTGGATGAAGAACAACTTTCTCCAGCTGAACTCAGACAAGACTGAAATCCTGGTCTTTGGCCACAGAAACAAAGAGAAAGTGTTAACAGTCTCCTCAGTCTCCTCCAGAGTCTCCTCCAGAGTCTCCTCCAGAGTCTCCTCCAGAGTCTCCTCCAGAGTCTCCTCCAGAGTCTCGCTCTAAAACCTACACATCAAGTTAGAAATTTGGGGGTAATAATGGACTCAGACTTGAACTTTAACACGTCAGAGCAATAACATCAGCAGCTTTGTCTCTAGTAGATTAGACTACTGTAACGGCCTGCTCACTGGGCCTCTCCAAACAGCTGTAAAACAGCTGCAGTACATCCAGAACGCTGCTGCTCGGGTCCTGACCAGAACCAGGAAGTACCATCACATTAGTCCTGTGCTCAGGTCTCTGCACCGGCTTCAGGCTCAGAGAAGAGACTTTAAATGGCCTAGCACCAAAGTACATCTCGGACATGTTAGTGCCATAAGAACCTTCTCTGAGGACCTCAGGGACCGGCCTCCTGCTGGTGCCAGTCAGGACTAAACATGGACCGGCCTCCTGCTGGTGCCAGAGTCAGGACTAAACATGGCCGCCTCCTGCTGGTGCCAGAGTCAGGACTAAAACATGGACGCGGCCTCCTGCTGGTGCCAGAGTCAGGACTAAACATGGACCGGCCTCCTGCTGGTGCCAGAGTCAGGACTAACATGGACCGGCGCCTCCTGCTGGTGCCAGAGTCAGGACTAAACATGGACCGCCTCCTGCTGGTGCCAGAGTCAGGACTAAAATGGACCGGCCTCTGCTGGTGCCAGAGTCAGGACTAAACATGGACCGGCCTCCTGCTGGTGCCAGAGTCAGGACTAAACATGGACCCGGCGCCTCCTGCTGGTGCATGGACAGAGTTAGGACTAAACATGGACCGGCCTCCTGCTGGTGCCAGTCAGGACTAAACATGGACGGCCTCCCTGCTGGTGCCAGAGTCAGGACTAAACATGGACCGGCCTCCTGCTGGTGCCAGAGTCAGGACTACATGGACCGGCGCCTCCTGCTGGTGCCAGTCAGGACTAAACCATGGCCTCCTGCTGGTGCCAGAGTCAGGACTAAACATGGGGAATCTGCGTTTCAGTTTTATGCAGCTAAAACCTGGACCAGTCTTCCTGAGGATGTGAGACCGGTTCTGCTCTGGCAATGTTCAAATCTGAACTAAAAACTGTTTTGTTCGGCGGTGCATGTGACTGTCTTAAACTATTTGACGGAGCCTGAAAATGGCACTTTTTAAATGAAGATGTTGTGATTTTAATGCCTTTTGTCGTGTTGTGTGAAGCACCTTGAATCGCCTTGTGTGCGAATTGTGCTCGACAACTAAAGAAAACACCTGTAACTGAATATACGCAAGGCCAATGAGAAAAGTTACACGGCGCACCTTAAAGTCCACCGGTTTTCAGCGATCAAAACGCAAACGTCCAACTTGAGACCAAACCACGGTCCAAGGTCTTTCCCGTTCCCTGATTCCACCGGTTCAAGTGCGGAAAATGAGGGCTGATAAAATGCAAAGTATCTTTGTTTCGTTGTCCAAAAGTGTTTAAATCCTGAGTAGAGTCGGCTTTTAGGACGAGGACGTGATGTTGGCGGACGCCGTTTCCTTCGGCGAGTATTCCCCGTCGTCTTTGTTCGGGTGGGAGGAGTTGTCCGACTTGCTGCGGCTGAACTCGGCGACGGGCCCGGACTGGAACCGGGGCCTGATCCACGCCGTGCAGCACAGGAGCGTCTTGAGGAAGGCGCGGCGCATCTCGTTGCTCGTCAGCGTGTAGATCAGCGGGTTCATGGCGGAGTTCAGCACGGCCAGCGCCAGGAACCACTCGGCCTTGTACAGGATCGGGCAGATGAGCGTCTCGCAGGCCACGTCGAGCAGGAGCAGGATGAAGAGGCGGGGCCCAGCACGCGATGAAGCCGCTCAAGACGATGATGACGGTCTTCAGGAGAGCCATGGACTTCTCCGAACTCTTGCTGTTGGCGCCCGTGCTCCCCCGGGCGCCGTTCGTCACCTTCCGGAAGACGAGATTGCGGCTCCGGGTGCGGACCAGCGCGTAAATCCGAGCGTACAGCACGACGATCGCCATCAGGATCATGCTGAAAACCGTCGTGCAAAATAAGATGTAGGTTTTGTGGTAGAGCGGTAAAACGGTGGAGCAGTTCGGCAAGCTTTCGATGCAGTTCCAGCCCATTATCGGTAACCCGCCGAGCATCGCGGCGATCATCCACACCGTGCTGATCAGCAGGAAGACTCTGAACGTGTTCCCGTTGTTGTGAAGCTTCATCTTGAGCATGGTCAGGTGGCGTTCAATCGCGATCGCCAACAGGCTGAAGACGGACGCGGCCAACGCTACGAACATGCTCCCCTCGCGGATAAACCACTGCATCGGCGTGAGCTTGTACGTGTTGGCGCCCGACAGCAGGATGTTGGCGGTGTAGACGCCGCCGGCGAGCAGGTCGGACAGCGCCAGGTTCCCGATGAAGTAGTACATGGGCTTGTGGAACTTCTTCGTCCGCCAAATGGTGATCAAGACCAGAAGATTCTCCAGGATTATGAAGCAGCAGACGATGATGAAAACCACGGAGTCCGCTTTGAGGCCCGAGTCCCGCTGCGTCTTGCGGAACTTGCCCGTGTAGTTGTAGTGGGTGGCGATGAGGTCGGCCATTTTGGAGAGTCACAGAAGCGGTTTCCAAACTTAGACAAGGGTCAAAGAGTGTACCCCATAGAACCAAGTGCGCTAAAGATGATGCTACATCGCTTAGAAAATACGTTTTCCAATTGTTAATGACGTATGTTGGACAAAAAGCAAATATCCAATCAATTCAGAGTTCAAGTTTATATTGTAAGAGGAACGCAATCCAGAAATCTGTACATATCCCTTGAAAAAAATGTTTTTACCAGCGCTACGATGTCAAATCAACAAAAAGAGTCATTCAAAATTGTTAATCCGATTTAATTTAAAAAAATATGATTTCCAAGTACTGCAGAGTTGTCGAATGCCCAAACCACAAGAAATATCCACAAAGTTCCTAAAATATTCCAGAAAAAGTGCAAAAATCAGATCCAGGCCTTGGGCTTGTGCTCAGAACGACTCGCTGTAGAGCTCCACGTCGTGAAACCTGTAGAAGAGCCCTGTCCTGCAGCCGCGATAACATCCACCAGAGGGCGCCGTTTGCTGAGGTTGAGTCTGGACTGGAAACCAGGACTGGAGCCAGGACGAGCGAGAGGCAGAGAGAGAGAGAGAGCAGGGGTCAGTGCATCCGTCTGAAAGGACAGAGAGGCGGACAATTAGAGGATTATCAAGCCTTTTAAAGCCCAACACGGAACATTCCATTCACTCAATTTACAATTCACAGAAACTTTTACTTCTGTTTAGACCTGGTTTAGACCTGGTTTAGTCCTGTTTAAGTCCTGAATTTATCCTGGTTCAGACCTGGTTTTAGTCTGGTTTAATCCTGGTTTAGGTCCTGGTTTAGGCCTGGTTTAGACCTGGTTTAGACCTGGTTTTAGATCCTGGTTTTAGACCTGGTTTAGGCCTGGTTTAGACCTGGTTTAGACTGGTTTAGACTGGTTCAGATGGGTTTATGAAACGCTGTTTAGAAGCTGGTTTTTTAGACCTGGTTTAGTCCTGGTTTAGACCTGGTTTAGAACTGGTTTAGACCTGTTTAAACCTGGTTTAGACCAAAATGGTTTAGACACCCTGGTTCAAACCTGGTTTAACCTGGTTTAACCTGGTTTAGACTGGTTCAAACCTGGTTAGTCCTGGTTCAGACCTGGTTCAGACCTGGTTTAGACCTGTTTTAAAGACCTGTTTTAGTCCTGTTTTTAAGACCTGGTTTAGTCCTGGTTTTTAGAACCTGTTTTTACACCTGGTTTAGACCTGGTTTAGTCCTGGTTCAGGACCTGGTTAGACCTGTTTTAGACCCGTTTTAGAACCTGGTTTAGTGAATCCTGGTCATACCTGGTTTAGACCTGTTTTAGACCTGGTTTAGTCCCTGGTTTAGACCTGGTTCAGACCTGGTTTAGACCTGGTTTAAAACCTGTTTTAGTTCTGGTTCAGACCTGGTTTAACCTGGTCAGACCTTGTATAGCTGTTTAGTCTGGTTTAGACTGGTTTGACCTGGTTTAGTCCTGGTTTAGTCCTGGTTTAGTCCTGGTTTAGAACCTGGTTTGGACCGGTTTTAGACCTGGTTAATCCGTTTTTAAACCCTGCTTTTTAGCCCTGGTTTAGTCCTGGTTAGACCTGGTTTAGACGGGTTAACCTGTTTAGACTTTGTTTAGGCCTGTTTAGACTGGTTTTGGCTGGTTTAGGCCTGGACTGGTTTAGGCTGGTTTAGGCCTGGTGACCTGGTTTGGACCTTCTCTGGATCTGGTTTGGACCTTGTTTAGACCTTGTTTAGACCTTGTTTAGACCCTGTTTAGACCTGGTTTAGGCCTGGTTTAGACCTGTTCAGTCCTGGTTCAGACCTCGTTCAACCTGGTTTTAGTTCTGGTTTAGGTCCTGGTTTGTCCTGTTTAGTCCTGGTCAGACCTGGTTTGGTTCTGGTTTAGACCTTGGTTTACTCATGGTATAATTCTTGTCTGGACCCGGGTTAGTCCTGCTGCTTAGACCTAGTGCTAAAGGGGTCTAAACTATGGCCCGGGGGCAAATGCAGCTCTAGACAGTTTTTCTGGGCCGTTAGAACTCTTGGGTCAATGGCCACATTATCCTTTTCATCCTTTTACCTCTAAAAGCAGACCAAGCAGCTGACCAGGGCCCCAAGCCACCAGGGGCCCCAAAGCCACCAAGGCCCCAAAGCCACAGGGGCACCAAAGCCACCAGGGGCACAAGCCACCAAGGGCCCCAAAGCCACAGGGCCCAAAGCCACAGGGGACCCAAAGGGCAGCCACCAGGGGCCAAAACCAGGGCCCCAAGGCAACCAGGGGCCAAGCCACAGGGGGCACCAAGGGCCAAAAGCCAACAGGGGCACAAAGCCACCAGGGGCACAAAGCCACCAGGAGCCCAAAGCCCAGGGGCCAGCCACCAGGGGCCACCACACAAAGCCACAGGGCCCAATTAGGACCCCTGAAGGGCCCGCACGTCATCTCTGACCATCATTGAAAGGTCTGAGTCTGATGTCAGTTCCATCGTCAACTCAATGAACGTCACTTTTTTGTTCTTTGAATGTGCCACTGAACTGACCACTCTGCACGGCCTCGAGCCGCTTTGTCTTTGGTTCGAATCCGTGGCCGAATGACAAACGTTTTGGACACGTCGAGACCTCGTGTAGTCCTGGTTTTCAACATGGTTTATGGTTCCTGGTCCAGTCTGGTTTGGACTGGTCCTGGTCAGTCCTGGTTTGGACTGGTCCTGGTCCAGTCCTGGTTGGACCCTGGTCAGTCCTGGCACCTTGCGCTCGGAGCATTTATAGAACTGAAGAACTTCTTTCAAACAGAAGTTGTTTTTTTGTGGCGACTTCAAACGCAGCAGTAAAAGGCAACGTTATATCCCGCCCCTTTTCTTCTCTTTCCCTTTCTCCCCTCTCCCTTTCTCTCTCTCTCTCTCTCTCTTCTCTCCCCTTTTCTCCTCCTTTCTCTCTCTCTCTCCCCTTTCGCTCTCTCTATCTCCCTTTTTCCTCTCTCCCCTTTCTTCTCTCTCCCTCCCCTTTCTTCTCCCTCCCTCCCTTTTCTCTCTCTCCCTCACCTTTTCTCTCTCTCCCTTTTCTCCCTCCCCTTTCTTCCCTTTTCCTCTCCCCTTTCCTTGCTCTCTCTCTCTCCCTTTTTCTCTCCCTTTCTTTTCTTTTCTCTCTCCCTCCCCTTTCTTCTCTCTCCCTCCCCTTTTCCTCTTCCTTTTCTCTCCCCTTTTTCCCTCCATTTTTCTCTCCCTTTTTTCTCTTTTCTCTCCTCCTTTTCTCTTCTCCCTTCCTCCTTTCTCCTCCCCTTTTCTCTCTCTCCCTTTCCTTCTCTCTCTTCTCCCCTTTCTCTCTCTCTCTCCCCTTTCTCTCTCTCTCCCCTTCTCTCTCTCTCCTCTCTTCTCTCTCTCTCTTCATCTCTCTCTCTCTCCTCTCTCTCTCTCTCCCTCTCTCTCTCTCTCTCTCTCTTCTTCTCTTCTCTCTCTCTCTCTCTCTCTCCCCTTCTCTTGCTCTCTCTCTCTCTCTCTCTCCCCTTTTCTCTCTCTGTGGTTTGTCTCTTCAAACTCACTTCAAGGCCCAGCGCAGGTTTGATCTCCCTCAAACACCATAAACACCTCTAATTAAACTCATTACAGCGTTTTGCTCTTTAACTGCATTTTTAGACTTCATTTTGACTTCAGCATCTGCTCCGTCCTTCACCATTCGGGTCCAAACTAGACCCTGAACCGGGCCGATGGGGGGGGGCCTCTCCACTCCCTCACACAGTCGATACGCGTTTAATACTGCACACGAAGTTCTGCAGATGCATTTTAACTGCGGTATTTCTTTGTCAAACCACGACTTGCGTTTAATCGTGGCGAAACCGTAAATTCATCAAAGGTTTTCACAAAAGACGAAGAAGCTCCACCTTTGGAAACATGACGAGCCTCCACAAGCTTTCGTTTGAGTCTTAATACATTCATTTTAGTTTTGAATCAAATCAAAAGTTTGTTATTCGGGTCATTTCAGCAGAAATACAGCATTCGTCCAGTAAAAATAACTCCTTTTGGTTATTTGGGCCCGTTTTAACAGGAAGCCCGCGGGCCAACAGAAACTGGCCTTGTGGCTCGGTCACAAAATACTTTCATAAACTAGTCCATAATTCAAAAAAATAATATATATATTTTTTAAACTGATAACGTTACATTACGGCGCACCGTTAGGGGGCGCTGTCCTGAAGGAAAGACACGCGTTTTTGTCACAAGAACGTAACGTCAGGAAAAGACAAAAAAAATCTGGAAAAAGAACCTTCAAGAACCTCCACAACTTACTTCTTCTTTGGTGGTGTTTTATGGCGATTGGTTTCCATGGCGATACATTACATCCATTCTTTAGCCTTTATTCTTTAGCCTTTATTCTTTAGCCTTTATTCTTTAGATTTTAGTTGTTGAGAGAGAGAAAAAGAAAGAAAGAAAAAAAATTACAACTAAAAACAGAGAAAGAGAGAAAAGGAGGAAAGAAAAGAAAACGGGGACAGAACTCAGTCCTGGACAGAACCAGGACAGAACCAGGACAGAACCAGGACAGAACCAGGACAGAACCAGGACAGAACCAGGACAGAACAGAACAGAACAGAACCAGGACCGAACCTCCATGAAGTGTCCAAATAAAACGTCTTAAATTCACGCCTAAAGAATGTGAATTTAAAAAAAAATAAAATACTCACGAATCAAACGAGCCAGAATCACCTTTACCTTGTAGATTTAAATTCCGCGCAGATTCGCGGCCTTTAACGGGGAGCGGCGCGTGTTCCCCGTGGCCCCCGGTCCCAAACACTTCGGGACTAATTGGGATGCCGCGCTCGCCTCTGCGTTCGAGCGCGGCCCTGTTCCCACGGTGCCAAAGAGAAAAGAAAAGGGGGGAAAAAAAGAAAAAACTATTCACCAGCACTTTCTCCCGCGGGTCAAGCGCTCACCGCGTGCGTCAAACGGGAGCGCTCCGACGGACGCGTAACGGCGCAAGCCCCCCCCCCCCCCCCCCCCGGCCCCCCGCACCTCACTGCGGTTATTCCGGTTATTGGCGCGGTCACTGTCACAAACACAGGTCAAAATGTGCTGTTTCTGACCATGCCATCCGGTCTGGGGCCGTTGTGGCTCCGCGTAAAACGACTCCACCGCGTGCGTAAAACGAGCACGCCTTAAACTCAAACTGGACGCGTCGGACGTCAAAATGTTTCACGCCAAAAAACAAACAAACAAACAAAAACAACACAATAAAAGCGTGAATGTTTGTACGTGGGAATGAAGAGGGGGAGAGAAGGTGCGCCGAGCTGAACAACCGTGTCCGAAACGCGAATGTGACCGTAAACTGACGACATTTCCCGAGTGGAGTGGATTGTAAAGCTGGAGCACATTCGTGGAGAGAATTGTTGAAGGTGAAAGTGCAGAAAAAGACCGGAGAGTTCGTGATGAATGCGGAGCGGGAGAAGAACGCACCGCGCGCTGGCGCTGTTTGGGGATGCGACTCACCGAACTGCGCCAAAACACGACAAACCCGCAGAAACCTGAGCCCACGGCAGCTCTGGTCTCCCCCCGACGCGCAGACGCCGCCGCGGGGGGACAGAAAGTAACGGGAAACAGAGTTTAAATGAGTTTTAAAAAGTGTTTTACCTTGAGCAAAAGCGCGGAGGCGACTGTCCCGCGGCGGAGTGAGGTGGATTGACTCCGGCGCATGCGCACTGACAGGCGTCCCGTTAAGTTCCATTGTCAGAACTCACACGGGACTTTGGTAGGGGCCGGGTCTAGTCCTGGTCTAGTCCTGTTACTGATAGAAGTTTTTTCAGTCCTGGAGGTTGAACTTGTCCTGGTTTAAGTTTAGTCCTAGATCTGGGTCAGTTAGGTCGTATAATAGTTCATAAAAGGCAATAGTTTGTCTCTAGTGGACAATAATTAATTAAACTAGGTCACATGTGTTAGTTACCATCATAAACATCACTTTACCTGCTTAAATGTGGCGCACTTTGACCCGTTTCTCACGAGAATCTTATTATTCTCACAGTTTGGCACATTGTCCCCAAAAGTGTCTTAAAAGTTGAAACAGCAGCTCAGGAGACCAGCAGGTGGCGCTGTGTGACCCTGCGCCACAAAAGTTACACAGTGCGCCTTTGTTTTTCCTCACGGTTACTTTCATATTTGTCCGGAGCGCCGCGTTAAAGAGAGATTCTGCGCCGGGTCGAGGCCGTGACGCAAACCGCACACCCGCGCAGCGCCTCAAACCACCGCGCCGCCGGCGAGCGCACGCGGCGGGGCTTTGTGTTTGTTTGTGCGTCTGTGTGTTTCCTGTGAGTCCAGTGTGTGCACAGGTTATGAGATGTCGTAATGTCTCTGCCATAAAGCCATCTCCAACGCAAACAAACGCGACTCGCTCAGAGACAATCGGGTTTTTACCGATGTCAGCTCCGTTTATTACTCCTGTTTTACTGTTTTATCACGACACAAAGACCCAAGGCCTTTTAGAGTCTACAAATGTTTAAACCCAGGTCCGACCTCAGAGTCTCTGCGCCGTCTCAGGTCAAAAGGAGCAGGAAATGCCTCAAATGTCGAAATCCAACTGTGCGCGAAAGATCGCGATTCAAACGCATTCATGTTGAGTTTAAATGATGATGAACGATCTTCCAAACCGGACGGCAAAAACACATAACAAACTCAAAAGAACTAGAACGCTACACTTTATTTAGAGTTAAACTAAATTATTAACGACTTATACTGAAAGAAACAATGATTAAAAAAATATGTTTCTAAGGCAACGGTTTCTACGCAATTGATGCACTTTCGGGAACATTTTATTTTAAATTTTGCAGAATGACGTGTGTTTCTTCAGGTGGAATAAATCATCTTCACATAATTAAGTTCTGTGTATTAATGACATGAAATGAACTGAATCCAATGTAAAAATCCATTATTAATTGTGTTGTGTCCATTTCAAAGGATCGTTTTAAGCTGCAATGATTATTTTTGACCACACACGGCGACGTTTGAGCACGGGAGGGCATCTGGCACAGCAGAAACTCAATCTAAAGTCTATATTTCCCCTGTCGGGCGCATTAGGCCCGGATCACGCAGACAAACGCCTTCTTTTGTCTGCGCGCCGCTCGTTATTAGATAAATATTAGTTTCTTCCTGGTTTAATCCCAGTGGGAACCTCACAGCTGAAGCCCCGTCAAAACACCCCCCCTCCCCCACTGACCCCGCCCCCTCCCATGTCCCATGTCCCCGGGCCGCGACCTCTCACCCCGCGTTTGGACCAATCCGCAGCGAGGTCAGAATGGGCAGGTGCGGCTCGTCCCATGAGCTGTAATGCGTTTGGCTTTTATTCGTTTTTATTTCTTTTTGAGACCGATTTAAATGAACGTCGTCAGGAGAGATCTTTGTCGTCAGGATAAGGTCTGGTCTAAAGAGCAGGGTATCCAATGAGAAGCTTTCCCTGTATGAGTAGAATAACATGAAATGAAAGAATAAAGTCTAAAGAATAAAGTCAAAGAATAAAGTGTAAAGAATAAAGTGTAAAGAATAAAGTGTAAAGAATAAAGTGTAAAGACTGGCGGTAATGTAACGCTCTATGGATACCAACCGCCATAAAACACCACCAAAGAGGAAGAAGATCTTTGTCGTTTGTCGCCAGGAGAGATCTTTGCACCAGGAGAGATCTTTGCACCAGGAGAGATCTTTGCACCGGGAGCAGCTCGATACATACAAATAAATAAAATAAATGTTCATTTCAGCACGTTTCAGGTCAGTTTGTGAGTGTAGTATTGTCTGGAGGTTAAAACAACACTTCTGGACATTCTCCACGCAGACAGATATGCTTAATGCCCCAGTGTGGAATATTATGACTGAAGAAACAATATCACGGAAACCAGCAAGAGTCGTGTCTGTTTTTTTAAATACATTTTCAGTGCAATAGAACCATGCTTTAGTTTTGGCTTATTTTGTGGTTAAAAAGTGACGTACTGTACCTTTAAGTAAAAGTACACACTCTGGAGCAAAGTGTAAAAAGTAAAAATATTTCAGACAGATTTTGAGACAAAAGTTGTGATCTGTATTTTAAAAAACATTTGCTGATTTTTGTTCAACTCAATAATTTCTTATTTTTTTCCAGCTGTTTTAAGTTGTATGTTTTCGGGACTTTTACTATATCTATGAATGAAAAATGTGCAGTAGAAAGTACACAACCTGTAAAGTAAAAAGTGTTCACTGTAATAATTTAAAGTACAGATACCTAAAATGTCGACTTGAGTACAGTACTTTGTTATTTCCCACTTCTGAAATGGTGATAATAACGGGTGGTGATTTCAACAAACATACGCATCTGAAACTTGATGAGTGATATTTTTGCAAAGTTCCAGAAAATGTTTTGGTCACTGAAATGTCATATTATACCAGTATTATATATTTGGAGAAACTTTCTGACACTATACTTTTACTCCTACTTGAGTAATATTTGTATGAAAGAAACTCTTACTTGAGTAAAAGTGAGTAAATAACAAAGTCAACATAAAGCTCTTTCAGAGACTTTTACTCATTTTGTGTCTTTCCTTTTGAAATACCAGATTGTGTGTTTTCATTATGACATAAACTTATAAACATGTTATAAACCCAATGTTAGGTCCAGAGAGTTTCTCTTAAAGTTACGTATTTTATTTCACTTTACAGTACTTTTCACTCTTACTTGAGTCATTTTTTGGAGCATTACTTTGTACTTTAACTTTAGTTTCATTACTTTGAAGTAACTTTACTCTTGCTTAAGTACATTTTTGGCTAAGATGAACGTTTCAACAAAGTATTTTATCATCGTTAATGTTCTACAACGTCTTAGAAACAGTTATATTTGACCTTACCAGACGGGGGCGTCACAGGCAGAGGAAAGACGTTTGTGTCGGCGTCCCGAAAAGCGGGTCAAAACACCGGGCCAGACGACATTTGACTAAAACATTTGACCATTTCAGATTTTAATACAAACCTTTTCAATTTTCCCTCATTGGACCGTTTATGGTTTCCCTTCCTGGTTAGACGGATGTTATTGGATTTCTGGCGTTATCAGATTACGGAAACGTCACGTAAACAGTTCCATCTGATGTGAGTAATCTGATTTCTGATCAGTCACACCGGAGCAGGTCTGGACAAGGAAAAAGCGGACAAATGAATGCAGTGAAGACAAAAATGGAAGTGATTTAAACTGTTTTTGACGCTGTAAAATCTGATCTGATACTTTTGGACTCAGACATATTGAGTTGGAAGTCTGGCGTGCGACCTCACGTCCTGTTTTTGGGGGCTGTTTCCACGGTAACGCAGAGGTCGTGGCCCCATCAGCTGATCACACATAACAAATGGAGGCACTTCTGGAAAACAAGCGGCACTCAAATTTAACGTGTCACAAACATCTGAGGGATAAATCACCCGATAAAACGTTACGGCAATAAAATATATGGCTTTTGAAAAAACGCTCATACGAGGAGTAAATAGTAAAACATAGATAAAAATACATGTATAGAAATAAATCCGGTCCGTGTTTATTCCTGACTGGCACCAGCAGGAGGCCGGTCCATGTTTAGTCCTGACTCTGGCACCAGCAGGAGGCCGGTCCATGTTTAGTCCTGACTCTGGCACCAGCAGGAGGCCGGTCCATGTTTATAGTCCGACTCTGGCACCAGCAGGAGGCGGCACAGTGTTTAGTCCTGACTCTGGCACAGCAGGAGGCCGGGTCCATGTTCAGTCCTGACTCTGGCACCAGCAGGAGGCCGGTCTTTGTTCAGTCCTACTCTGGCACCAAGCAGGAGGCCGGTCCAATGTTTAGTTCTGACTCTTGGCACCAGCAGGAGGCCGCTCCATGTCTAGTCCTGACTCTGGCACCAGCAGGAGGCCGGTCCGTGTTAGTCCTGACTCTGGCCCAGCAGGAGGCCGGTCCATGTTTAGTCCTGAACTCTGGCACCAGCAGGAGGCCGGTCCTGTTTAGTCCTGACTCTGGCACCAGCAGGAGGCCTGGTCCGTGTTTTAGTCCTGACTCTGGCACCAGCAGGAGGCCGTCCATGTTTAGTCCTGATCTGGCACCAGCAGGAGGCGGTCCGTGTTTAGTCCTGACTCTGGCAACCAAGCAGGAGGCCGGTTCCGTGTTCAGTCCTGACCTCTGGCACCAGCAGAGGCCGGTCCAATATTTTAGTCCTGACTCTGGCACCAGCAGGAGGCCGGTCCGTGTTTAGTCCTGACTCTGGCACCAGCAGGAGGCCGGTCCGTGTTCAGTCCTGACTCTGGCACCAGCAGGAGGCCGGTCCATGTGTAGTCCTGACTCTGGCACCAGCAGGAGGCTCTTTGACCTTCAGGTTCTGGTTCAGTTTGAGGGTAAACAGAACCCTCTCATATCTCTGACTTTGACTTTACTGTAAAGTCTGAGCCGATTATTCTTAGATTATGTTGTGTTTATGAAAACAGTCGGCTGCGCTGTCTTTTCACACCTTTTTGTACAGAAACACTGAAGTTTAACCCTCAGTGAACTGACAAAGACCCTCCCCCTGTCCCTCAGACGGCCCACCTTCTAAACTTCTGAAAGAGGTCTTTGATGCAGTTCGTCCAATAGTTTTAACATTGGTTCAAGCGTCCCTTTCCTCTGGTTCCCTCTTTACACATGCTTTTGTCCCGCCCCTGATTAAAAAGGCCTGTAATGACATTTCTGAGGCTTTAAGCAACAACATGGCACAGAAACTGTGTTTAACGAGCTTTTAACAGTTGATTCAGGAAGTCCTGCTGCTCTTCTGCTTTTAGAGACGTCCTCAGCTTCTGACACGGTCGACCACAGTCTTCTGCTGTCTCCTTTAGAACGGTCTGTGGGTGTTAAAGGCCCAGCACTGGTCCATATTTGTCAGAACGAACCATCTCTGTTCACCTCGGCCCACATGAGTAAAACTGCCCCTTTGAACTGTGGCGTACCTCAGGGCTCCATCCTAGGTCCAATACTCTTCAGCACTTACTTGTTGTCAGGATCACTCTTTAATACGATATCTCGTTCCATTTCTCTCTCTTTATTATGGTCTGGATCTGACCACTCTTTAAAATTGATCTGTTTCTTAATGCTCTTTGGAGTTCATATATGTTGTTCTATTATTGATCAGTGTTTCATGTTGCACCTTTAACGCCGAGACAAGTTCCTATGTTTGTGAAGTTTGTTCATTGACAATGGAAATAAATCTTTTCTGATTCTGATTCTTAAACGCGGCGGCTCAAGGCCCACGGGCAAGGCCCACGGGCAAGGCCCACGGGCGCAAGGCCCACGGGCTCAAGGCCCACGGGCAAGGCCCACCGGCTCAAGGCCCACCGGCAAGGCCCACGGGAGCAAGGCCTTTAGAAATAAACATTGATATTAGAGCCTTCTTGCGTGGAAAAATGTTTGGTTTAGAGCTTTAAGTAAATGTTTGGTTTAGAGCCTTAAGTAAACGTTTGGTTTAGAGCCTTAAGTAAACGTTTGGTTCTGTTGAAGCCTTTTTGCGCGGTGATGTTCAGGATTAGAGCCTGGTTTTTAGATTCTGGTGAAAGTTAGAGACAGAGTTATGGATTTACTCTCAGAAACATCTTTCTAAATGTGGCAAAACAAGACTGCGGGAACATAGAGCCCTTAACAAAAAGAAATCTCTAAGAAACGCGTGAACGTGGAGCCGTGAAGGTCAAAGGTCGGACGTTCAGTCGTTCATGTCAGTTCGCGTTTCGGACCGACTCAGGACCAAGAGTTCTAGAAGGTCTAAACCGAGACAAGTCTGAAGTCAAATGAATCGTGGATCTGGCTTTGTGCCACGCCGCCGAACAAAAGAAGAGTTTACAGGAAGTGAGGAGGAAGAGAGAGTAACGACTTCCTGTTGGTCACATTCTTCACGAATATCCTGAAGACTAAATGTTCTTCTGAGGTCAGACTTTGGGTTTAGTCATGATTTGAGATGTTTCCCCACTGTTTTTAGTCCTGGACCATCTGCAAGTCTGTAGGATCAAACCACCTGAAGAAACATGTGACTGAGCATGTGCAGAGAGAAGAGAGGCCCTGACTGAGCATTGCAGAGGAGAAGAGAGGCCCTGACTGAGCATGTGCAGAGAAGAGAAGCCCTAACTGAGCATGTGCAGAGGAGAAGAGAAGTCCTAACTGACTGAGCATGTGCAGAGGAGAAGAGAGCCCTGACTGCATGTGCAGAGAGAAAGAGGTGCAGAGGAGAAGAGACTGAGCATGTGCAGAGGAGAAGAGAGGCCTGACTGAGCATGTGCAGAGAAGAGAAGCCCTAACTGAGCATGTGCAGAGGAAGAGAAGTCCTAACGAGCAGAGGAGAAGAGAGGCCCTGACTGCAGCATGTGCAGAGGAGAAGAGAGGCCCTGACTGAGCATGTGCAGAGGAGAAGAGAGGCCCTGAAGCATGTGAGAGGAGAAGAGATGAGAAGAGAGCATGTGCAGAGGAGAAGAGAAGCCCTGACTGAAGCATGTGCAGAGGAGAAGAGAGGCCCTGATGAGCATGTGCAGAGGAGAAGAGAGGCCCTGACTGAGCATGTGCAGAGGAGAAGAGAGGCCCCCTAACTGAGCAGCAGAGGAGAAGAGAGCCCTGACTGAGCATGTGCAGAGGAGAAGAGAAGCCCTGACTGAAGCAGTCAAGAGAGGTGCAGAGGAGAAGAGAGGCCCTGACTCATGCAGAGGAGAAGAGAGGCCTGAGCATGTGCAGAGGAGAAGAGAGGCCCTGACTAGCATGTGGCAGAGGAGAAGAGAGGCCCTGACTGAGCATGTGCAGAGGAGAAGAGAGGCCCTGACTGAGCATGTGCAGAGGAGACCAGGGTTTTGGACTGGCGTTTGCGTTGAGGAAATGGCTGTTGTGATTTTGAATAGATTTAAATGCGTTCATGGAGAGAAGGAACCAGAGACAAGAACCAGAACCAGGAACCAGGAACCACGCGGGCTCGTTTGGGGGCTTTTTCAGTTCCTGCTCAGGGGCCTTTACAGTGAGACCAGGAGTTCATTTACATTATCTTATTGTTTTGTTCACTTTTTGCTTAAACAGTTTTGATGCAAAAGAGAAATCATTTGAACTCAAAAATACAATTCTTAATTAGTCATTTGCAGCTGAATAATTGTGTTTCATTGTTTGTTTGTTTGTTGTTGTGTTTGTTTGTTTGTTGCATCACAGTTTGAGCAGGTTTAATGAGAAAGGTCCAATCTCAACGTCAGAGTCAGTTCTACTCCAAATTGTGTTCAGACCTGGTTCAGACCTGGTTCAGTACCTGGTTCAGACCTGGTTCCTGGACCTGTTCAGACCTGGTTCAGTCCTGTTCAGTCCTGGTCTCTTCAGATGTTTGTGGCCCCGTTTCTCTCTGTGTCGCGTCATGGAGACGCTCAGTATGGAGCTCGACAAAGCTTTTGTTCGAACTCTCTCTCACTAACTCTCTCTAACTCTCTCTCTCTCTCTCTCACTAACTCTCTCTCTCTCTTAATCTTTCTCTCTTTTCTCTCTCTCTAACTAACTCTCTCTCTCTCTCTCTAACTCTCTCTAACTCTCTCTCACTCTCTCCAACTCTCTCTTCCTCTCTCCTCTTCCTCACTAACTCTCTCTCTCTCTCTCTCTAACTCTCTCTAACTTCTCTGCTCTCTCACTCACTCTCTCTCTCTCTCTTCTCTCCTCTCACTAACTCTCTACTCTCTCTGTCTAAACTCTCTCTCTCTCTCTCTCTCACTAAACTCTCTCTCTCTCTACTCTCTCTCTCTCTCTAACTCTTCCTCTCTCTCTCTAACCTCCTCTCAACTCTCTCTAACTCTCTCTCACTCTCTCTCTCTCGTTCTTCTCTTCTCTCTAACTCATCTCTCTCTCTCTCTCCTCCTCCTCTCTTCTAACTCTCTCTCTCTCTCTCTAAAACTCTCTCTAACTCTCTCAACTCTCTCTCACTTCTCTCTCTCACTAACTTCTCTCTCTCTAAACTCTCTCTCTCTCTCTAAACTCTCTCTAACTCTCTCTCACTCTCTCTCTCTCACAAACTCTCCTCTCTTAACTCTCTCTCTCTCTCTCTCTCTCTCTCTTCTCTCTCTCTAACTTTCTCTCTCCCTCTCAAACTCGCCCTCTAACTCTCTCATTCTCTCTCTCTCTCTCTCTCTCTCTTAACCTTAGGTCATGCGACTTTTACAGGAAGCGTCTGTGGAGCGGCGATGTCTGGAGTGTTTGACGTTTGGGAGTCGAGGTTCAGGACATTTGGGTACAGTGAGGGGGTGAATGAGGGGCCTTTGTGCAGTAATTGGAGATGACCCCCTCACCCCCCACACCCCCCACACACCCCCTCACCCCCCCCTCCGGCTCCAGGAAACAGAGACTCATCAGACAGTCACATGACACAAGGAGTTTAGCCATTCAAATTGTGCACCTGTGCAGCACGCCTAACCACTGCACCACAGATTATATTAAAACGTTCTGAAATCCGACTGATGGTCTGGGCCTCAAAGATCGTTCAGTTTCAAGAAAGATATTACACACATTCAGCTCAGGTCTAACCAGGTCTAAACCAGTCTAAACCAGTCTAAACCAGGACTAAACCAGGTCTAAACCAGTCTCTAAACCAGTCTAAACAGGTTCTAACCAGGTCTAAACCAGGCTCTAAACCAGGACTAACACCAGGACTAAACCAAAACCAGGGTCTAAACCAGTCTAAACCAGGTCTAAACCAGGTCTAAAACCAGATCCAAACCAGTCTAAACCCTAAACCAGGTCTTAAACCAGATTTAACCAGTCTAACCAGTCTAAACTAGTCTAAACTACTCAAACCATAAACCAGGTCCAAACCATAAAAACCAGGACTACTCGGCACTCAAACCCCGTTCCTCCCCCAAACCCGCACTATTTTCAGGATCGATCGTTTCAGGACCACCTTTTATCAATACATCGATGATCCCTGACTCCTCCCACTTTTGACCTCTCAACGCCCAAATTTGGTCGACACATTTAGAGTAAGATGAGGATCAGGAAGGCACAAGAAAGAAGACGAGGACTAAACCAGGACAAGACCAGGACTAAACCAGGTAAACCAGGACTCAAACCAGGTCAAACCGTCTAAACCAGGACTAAACCAGGTCTAAACCAGGACTAAACCAGACTAAACCAGACTAAACCAGGTCTAAACCCAGGACTAAACCAGGACTAAACCAGGTCTAAACCAGGACTAAACCAGGTCTAAACCAGGTCTAAACCAGGACTAAAACCAGGTCTAAACCAGGGGGTTAAAGACTCTCTCTGAAGTTGTGGTGAAACAGTTAAAGTTGTGGTTGACGGTGATTCTCTCTGATGAATGAAGCT